>MDKH01221393.1:0-57592 GCA_005239495.1 Nicotiana undulata | reverse complement strand
CTAGTGTGTGGACTAGGTCCAGACGAGTATAGCAGAATCCAAAGTTGCACCACTGCCAAAGAATTTCGGGATACCTTGCAAGTAGCCCATGAAGGAACACCTCAGCTAAAAAGATCAAGAGGTACTCTACTATACTCTCAATATGAAAACTTCACTATGAAAGAAGGAGAGACAATCCAAGAGATGTACACAAGGTTCACAACTTTGACAAATGAACTTAAGTCTCTTGGAAGAGTCATTCTTGAAGAGGACAGGGTAGAGAAGATTCTGATAAGGGTCTTACCAATTTCCTGGGAAAGTAAAATCACTGCTATCCAGGAATCCAAAAATATGGCAACCCTCAGATTGGACGAGCTAATTTGAAACCTTACTGCTTATGAACTCATAAGGCAGACAATGAAAACGGATGCTCCAAAGAAGGAGAAGAGTCTAGCACTGAGGATCACTAAGGGATCAGATGAGATGGCCATGATAACCAAAGAATTCAGAAACTTTCTCATAAGGAAGAAGGGCCTCTCTAAAGGAGGAAACATCAACAAAGCAAAATCTCCAGAAAGGCCAACCAACGAGGGATGCTACAAGTGTGGAAAGACTGACCACCTTATCAAGAAGTGTCCTCATTGGGAAGTGGAATGGAAAAAGGAGAGATATGAAAGAAGGAACAGGAAGAAGGAACTGGCCCAACCCAAGAAAACCACAACAAAAGCTATGGTTGCTGCTTGGGGGGAAAGTTCAGATGAAGAATCAGAAGATGGTGAGACTGAATAAGGCGCTCATGGAAATTGGAGAATCTGATGAGGAATCACATGAAGAACCAGAGGTAAGTATCTCCCATCTTAAAAACAAAATAAAGTTCCTATCTAAAGAAAACCTCTCTGAGTTGCTTCTTGATTTCATGGATGATTCTGAAGAAACAACCAAAGAGAAGGATCAACTTTCTAAAGAATGTGCAATGCTAAAAGCAAAATGTATGAACCTGGAAATCAGAGTAAGCGAATCTGAAAAGAAAAACACAGTCTTGTTGAACCAGGTTCATCCACTTGAAACTGAGATTCTAGAACTAAAATCTGAAGACTTAAAACTGAAGCTAGGATCTAGTAAAAAGGTTGTTGATCATTCTCATATCATGTTAGAAGAAAATATGGGAAAACTAAAAGAAATGATATATGCCAAGGATGAACAGATAAGAACACTTAAAGAAGAACTTGGCAAAGTCAAACATGAATTAGATCGAAATGGTAAATGCAATAAATCCTCTGATGCCTTGACATGGCTTCAAGAGAATCATAGTAGCAACCGGAGAGGGCTTGGCTTTGGGAGTCAATGGCCCAAGTGGGATCCCAAAAGAAAGTATATCACTCTCCCTGAGAGTAAAATCTGCACCCATTGTGGTAAGAATGGCCACTACAAAATTGAGTGTACTGCAAAAGAGCAGGCCAGTCGAAGAAATGAGAGTTTTGTTAAAAAGAAAAACTGGCTACCAAATTGGGCCATAAAAAGCTTGATTCATCCATTCTCTCGTAGAAGAGGACCCAAACTAGTTTGGGTTCTTAAAACTAACCCCTGATTTCTTTTTGTAGATTCAAGTGAGAGGAAGCAGCCAAATTTGGTATTTGGATAGTGGTTGCTCAAAGCATATGATAGGGAACAAGGAACAATTCCTTTCACTTGAAAGACTCAAAGGAGGAAATGTCTCCTTTGGAAATGGAAAGAAAGGTGAAATTAATGGGGTTGGCAAGGTAGGTAAGGATGACACACGTTCCATCGAACATGTGTACCTGATAGATGGCTTGAAATATAGCCTGATCAGTGTGTCACAATTGTGTGACAGAGGTAACCTTGTCTCTTTCACTTTCACAAAATGTTTTGTGATCAACCTGCTTACTGACAAGATTGTTTTGCAGGGAAAGAGAATGAACAATATTTATGTGATAGACTTGTCCACATTGTCTGAAAATGAACTCACTTTCTTAAGTGTGTTGGGCAGTGATCCCCTCCTGCGGCACAAAAGACTTGGTCACACAAGTCTAAATCAGCTAAACAAACTAGTCTCTAAAGACTTAGTGGTAGGGTTACCTAACATTAAGTTCAAAGAAGACAAAGTTTGTGAGGCATGTGTAAGGGGGAAGCAGGTAAGATCTTCTTTCAAAAGTAAGAAAATGGGCAGTACCACCAGGACGTTGGAACTGGTTCATATGGACCTATGTGGTCCTATGAGAACTCTGAGCAGAGGTGGTAAGAAATATGTAATGGTGCTAGTTGATGACTATTCAAGGTTCACTTGGACCTTGTTTCTGACCTCTAAGGATGAAGCATTTGATATGTTCACCTCATTTGTTAAGAAAACTCAAAATCAGTTAGGAAATCAACTTGTATCAATAAGATCTGATCATGGTACTGAATTTGAGAATGCAAAGTTTGCTGAGTTCTGTGATGAACATGGTATCAATCACAATTTTTCTGCCCCTAGAACCCCATAGCAAAATGGGGTTGTTGAAAGAAAGAATAGAACCCTTGAAGACATGGCAAGAACCATGTTTCTTTCTAGAAAACTACCCCACAGCTTCTGGACAGAAGCAATAAACACTGCATGCTACATAATATATAGATGTATGACCAGGCCTCTGGTAGAGAAAACTCCTTATGAATTACTTAAAGGGAGAAAGCCCAACATATCCCACCTTAGGGCTTTCGGATGCAAGTGATTTGTGCACAATAATGGCAAATATTCCCTAGGTAAATTTGATCCCAGAAGTGATGAGGGAGTATTCTTGGGATATTCATCACATAGGAAAGCTTATAAAGTGTACAATAAAAGAACTATGTGCGTAGAAGAGAGTGTGCATGTTGTCTTTGATGAAACTAACACTCTTTCTGAGATACAGGAACCAGAAGACGAGGAGATTGGACTGGTGAGAAGCAGTAAACACATCGAAGCAAATATGGAAGATGGAACAGGTGATGGACCAGGTCCAACTACCCCAAGCAACATGACAGGGGGAACTCAACATGTGCACCCTGGCCCTGATCCTGTTCCACAACAAGACACCATAGAACTATCTAGAAGTGAACAGTTGGTGCTCAAACCACACAGATACTAGAATTTTCACCCTCTTGAGAACATCATAACAGATTTGACATCTGGAATCAAAACAAGATCCTCCTTGAAAAACCTTTGTGCGTTTGATGCCTTTCTATCCTTGATTGAAACAAAGAACATTGGTAAATCCCTACAGGATGATGACTGGGTAAATGCCATGCAAGAAGAGCTGAATCAATTTGAAAGAAGTCAAGTATGGCACTTAGTACCCAGACTACTAGACAGATCAGTGATTGGCACAAAGTGGGTCTTCAGGAACAAGCTCGGTGAGGATGGAACTATTACAAGAAACAAGGCTAGACTGGTTGTTCAAGGATACAGTCAAGAAGAGGGAATTGACTATGATGAGACCTTTGCCCCTGTGGAAAGATTGGAGGCAATCAGACTTCTTATAGCATTTGCTGCACACATGGAATTCACTCTCCATCGGATGGATGTTAAGAGTGCCTTTCTCAATGGCTATCTGAAGGAAGATGTATTTGTCAAACAACCTCCAGGTTTTGAAAGCAAGGAGTCACCTGACCACGTATACAAACTTGACAAGGCTCTCTATGGTCTCAAACAAGCACCTAGAGCATGGTATGAGAGGCTATCAAAATTCTTGCTAGAGCATGGGTACAAACGAGGCAAAATTGACAGCACCTTGTTCTTAAAGGAAAAGGGTAAAGAACTCCTGGTTGTGCAAATATATGTGGATGATATCATATTTGGGGCGATTTCTGAAAACTTGAGTAAGGAATTTGCTATACTTATGGGGAGTGAGTTCTGAGTACGATGGGTGAGCTAAACTTCTTCTTAGGCTTGCAAATCAAGCAAAACTCAAATGGAACAATGATCCTTCAACAAAAGTATGTGAAAGAATTGCTCAAGAAATTTAAAATGGAGGACTCAAAGGAAATAGACACCCCCATAGCCACAGCTACAAAATTGGATGTGGATGAACCTGGTTCATCCGTTGATCAGAAGCTATACAGAGGGATGATTGGGTCTCTATTATATCTCACTGCCAGTAGACCTGATATTGTGTTCAGTGTAGGACTGTGTGCTAGGTTTCAAGCAAATCCAAAGGAGTCCCACCTAACTACAGTGAAGAGAATTTTGAGATATCTGAAAGGCACCACTGATTTGTGCCTTTGGTATCCTAAAGGTAGTAATTTCGACCATGTAGGATATGCTGATGCTGATTATGCAAGTTTCTTGGTTGACAGGAAAAGTAATTCAGGCATGGCTCACTTTTTGGGCTCCTGCCTTGTGTCTTGGGCCACCAAGAAACAAAATTCAGTAGCTTTGTCTACTGCTGAGGCTGAATATGTGGCTGCAGCCTCATGCTGTGCTCAGTTGCTATGGATCAAGCAACAACTCATGGACTTTGGTATAGATGTGGGATGCATTCCTATTTTCTGTGATAACACTAGTGCAATTAGTATGACCAAGAACCCGGTTCATCATAAGAGAACTAAGCACATAGATGTTAGACACCACTTCCTAAGGGATAACTATAAAAAGGGAATGATCACAATTGAATTTTGTGCTACTGACAAGCAAATTGCAAATATCTTTACTAAAGCACTGGGTAGGGAGAATTTTGAGAGAAAACGGCTTGAATTAGGGATGATTAACATCACCTAATTAGGAAAAAAAATTGAAAAAAAAATTGAAAAAATGAAAAAAAAATTGGCTAGAAACACTAACATAGATAATCAACCAGACTAACCATTGCTCAGTATCATGACTTTACTGTCATACTCTCTTGCCATGTATTAATATGATTCCCTGGTTGCTAATGATGTTTTTTTTATCTTTGTAAATTGAGGCATATCTAAATACTCTTACAAAATGAACCTGGTTCATCGCTCCTGGTTCATCTGACGGACAAGGTACATGCTCATCTCCATACACTTATTGAATTAATTGCAGTCACACACGAGCAGGACTCTATCTATATTTGGTTCATTTCAAATTCTTTGTACTTATCCCAAAATGAACTCGTTCCAAGAAGTCCCATCGCTACTTAATTAGCCTAGATTTAGGGGATTCCTAACCATCTAATCAATGACAGTCCTACAGCGTTTAGACTTCCACTTGATTACTAAGTCTGGCCGTTTTATAATTCATAGCCACATCTTATAAAAGGGCAATCATTACCTCCCCTCTTAATAACATAACAAGTCAAACCAAGTTCGTCATTCTTCTCAAACCAAAACTGATCAACTCTCTTCTCTTCCAAAAAATATTGATAACAATGTCTTCACCACCCCCTGTTTCATCTTCCTTCTCCGCCCACGATTATGAGGACGGCGATTCTAGTTCTAATTCTCCATCAGTGTACAGTTCACATTCCCCACCCAGATCTACAACCCCCCAAAACCCTCCAGTTCTTGAGCCTACTCCTGAACCTACACCCAACTCCACTCCAGCCCCTAGGGCACGTAGGGTGAAAATGTTGGCCAGGAAATCAGTGGCTTCTGGATCTCGTGCAAAATTCTTGGAGGAAATTCTTAAAGCCAGCGAGGTTCCTGAGTCTGAATCTTCAAGTGAATCCTTCAAATCCGCTAATGAGGATGAAGCACCAGGTTCATCCAGTTCTGACCAAGGTAATCTTGAAGTTGATTCTGAAATTGGTACTACTAAAAACAGGTTTGTGTTGGTTGGGTCAGTTGTTGATGTTGAAGTGCCGGATAGGCAGAGAAAATTGGGGAAAAATAAAAATTTTGAGAGAGAAGGAGAAGGAGGTTTTGTAAGGGGATCTGGGAGGACGGTACCATTTTAGCTATTTGTGTTCCTGTTCCTGAGATTTTTGAAGAAGGTGTCACAAATTTAGGGGGAAGTGTTGCTGAGAAAGCAGCAGCAGGTCTAGAGAGCTTACAAAAATCAGCAGATGAACCTGGTTCATCTATCGAGGAGACATTGGCTGAGATGCTGAGGAAGCTGGGGGAGTCTTGTAACCCCAAAAAGAAGAGAACTCAAAAGTTCAAGAAAGTCACTACCCCAGTTCCTCCAAAGAAAAGGAAAGCTTCTGTCTTTGTTGATGCTCCTACCCCAAAATTTTGTGGTACATGAAGTGTTATTCGACAAGGAGAAGAAGAGTTGGAAAGGGCTCTGAGAGAGAGCAAGAAAAGGAAGGCTGCCAAGGGAAAGGCGAAGGTAGGAGAGCCTATTGAGGTTGTTATTGTTGATGATGATACGATGGACTTGGTTCATCCTCAGGAGCAGCCTGCTCCAGTTGTGGTAGAGACACCTAAAACCAAGGAGGCTAAGTCTTCTTCCAAGAAGTCAGCTGATGGGTCTGCCACACCCTAAACCACAGCAAAAAGGACCAGGTCTAAAGTCAAGAAAGTCAAGGTTGTTGAAGAAGAAGAAGAAAAAAAAAGAATGGAGTGGAGGAGTGGAGGAGAGGAGGAGATGTCTGGTGAGAAATCTGACAAACTTACCTTGTTTGGCAAGCGTACAATTCTTAAGGGAAAGTTGGTGAAAGATCTGGAAGAATCCGGAATTATCTTATTGATGGATGCGCTGGATGCACAAGGGTGGAAGAACATGATTCTTCACCTTGAAGGAAGGCTAGCAAGGAACGAACTAGTGGAGTTTATGGCCAATGCAAGTATCAAGAATGGCAGGGTGACCTCCACAGTCAAAGGAATTCAGATCACTTTTGATGCAAAGGAACTGGGAGAGATTCTGAATATACCTGCTGAGGGCTACAATGATTACACTAGGCAAAGATGGCGTAGTCTTGATGGAATGGACTCAGCTCTCAACATCACCAGATTCTTTTGTGAAAATGAGGAGGAACTTGAGCCTAGTCCAGTGTTCAAAAGTGAAATGAAGCCCCAGAACAAGCTGTTCTTTGAATTTGTGATCAAATTCTTGCTACCAAGACAAGATATAAGGCACATTGCAAGCTATATGGACTTAACGCTTATGGAATGCTTGTATAGGCGTAAGTAGATTAACTGGCCAACTTTCATCATTCAGCTCTTGGACAGAGTTGTAAATGGAACCAAAGCACATGTTATTCCTTATGGCTTTATTCTGACGGCTGTGCTTGCCCACTTTGTGGTTCCTATGAAGAAAGATGAGATGGCTAATGCTAAGGATTATTTTGGGAAGAACACTTTGCTGACATGTGATTATCTTGTCAATGTTCCTGAGGATGAACCTGGTTCATCTAGGAAGCAGCCAGTCAATAGCAAAGTCAGGTCATTGGTGCAGGAAGGAGAGATAAAGGATGCGGAGATCCTTAGATTGAAATCTCGCTTTCATGAGGTGGAAGCTGAGCGGGATGCTCTCAGATTTGAACTAGCAAAGGAGAAGGAGAAAAATCAAGGTGTTCTTCAACAAATGTTTTCTCTCATTCAAGCCAAGAACCCAACCTCATCTGCCCCTACCCAACCTTAGAGTGTCCAGAGCCACCAAAACCCCCTCATTGCCCAGTTCGGGATTTGTTCTGTGTTTTTTTTTTGCTCATGGTTATGACTTTTTTAGTTCTTTTTGTGTATGGTGTTTGATTACTGACTAATCAATGAATTTTGCTTCTGTTAGTTATTGACTTTGTCTAATTTTCTTACCTAGCTTACATTTATTGGTTTCTTTTGATGATTAAATCATGTTTGCACCTGCAGTTGCCTCAATGGCCATGAGTAATTGTTAACAAACTCTGGTAAGTTTATCATTTTGCAACTTTGATGCCAAAAGGGGGAAGAAATGTGCTTTTAAAATTTCAAACTGTTGTGATATTTATAACCTAATGAACCTGGTCTCTCTATGATTAATGCTTAAAACCATAAAAAGTGTTTGAAGTGTATACAGGGTTAAGCACAGAGTTTGTCATCATCAAAAAGGGGGAATTTGTTTACCCAGGTCACTACATGATTTTGAAGATTGACAAATGTATACCCAGTTAAACCAGGTCCATCAAGGCAAACATACTTGAACAGTTCCATTGGCACAAGAACCATCTATGTACATGAGATAAACGTGATTGTGAATTATCCATGAACCAAGAGGTTGTCTCCTAATGTGAAAAGGTTGCAAATTGATAAGAGGTTAGAGTTCGAGTTCAGCAAGGACAGTAACAAAGGGAAGAAGTTGAGATAAACACAAACTCTTCTACCAAGGAAGAGTTGCATTAGAACTAAACAAGAACATCTCAACTACTGGCACTATATAATGTTGAAGCATTCCTGCTGAATTCTCATCGCACAAAGGCAGAAGTGAAACAAGAATTGAAAGAAAAATTCCCAAAGTTATTTTGCAAGCAGAATCCTTGTGCGACACAAAGGCTACTGACCATCTAGAAGAACCAGTTTCATTTGTTTGTCTTTCGAGTCTAGTTGGTTGTAGTAGGTGATTTAATATTGTATCTTTTAGCTTTATTAGAAGCAATTGTAATAGGTACACACTGTTCAAGTTTGAGTTAACTTGAAGCTTGTCGCAATTAGCTAAAGGCTAGTTTGCCACAAAGGGATTAGAGTTAGTCCTAGGTTTACAAAAGAGTTTATTTTGTAAATGATGTTTGGCTCAGAGTTGTAGTGAAGAGTTTGGGGAAAATCCTACTAAGTAGTAGGTCGTGGTTTTTTTTAGATTTTGAGCCAGGTGCTCTCCACGTAAAAATCTCTGTGTTTTTACTTTACTGCATTTATTATTCCACATCAGTAGAAGTTGGAACACCAAGAAGAACCATGTTCTTCTATTGAGACAGCACTCGAAAATTGGACACCACACAAATCACTCCCCCCCCCCCTTCTTGTGTGGTATTGAAGTATAAAATATCACCCGGCAAAAGGGACGCTAGTACCATTGAATAGTACTAGTATGTATGAACAAATTTTACTCTAAGTAAAATCAAAACAGTGCACAGATAGGAGGCAGCCAAAGAAACCAAACAATTATTGCACAGAGATACAGAGAATCACAAATGAGGTTTTCACAACTTCTTATTTCAATTGTTCTTTTGTTGCGGCGCGCAACCTGATCCCATCTTACAATCATATTCCACCTTTATTTCTTCTCATCATTCCATCCTTATTTCTTCTGTTGCGGCGTGCAGCCCGATCCCACCATACAATCACATTCCACCCTTATTACTTCTCAACATATTATCTTTATTTCACCTGTTGCGGCGCGCAACCCGATCCCACCGGACATCATTTAGATAGCAACAACAATCAACAATTTAATCACAAGGATTTCTACCATCAAGAGTATAAATTTATAACAACCACACAACCATGTGAAAACAAGGGCACAATAATCTTTACCAAGCAGTAAGTCATGTATGGTACGCCATAACCATCTAGATCAGTTAAATCAATTCACTCTTCTTTCCCATCATTTACTACACAGCCCTTAGCACTTGGATACATTCAAAAATTTAGTTCATTACCATTTTCATTCATTTAGTAGAACTTTATTTCATACCGATAAGTTCAAGCATATAACGAGTCTTGCACATGACAGGGTAAGCACAAAGAATCATATTTCACAATCTCAAGTAGCATGGTGACATGGTAATCAACTTAAGGCATTCAGAGAACATGATTCTTTACCTCATCACAATAGGCCAATCGATTCAAATACAAAAGAACCAAGAATTCATACCAAATGCTCGGACACCAACAAGGTGACTTTACAAAGATTAAAGTTAGTCATACATACCTTGAGTCGGAATTTCCTTTAATATCTATTCTCAAACCACTGGACCTTCTTACGCCTTCAATCTAATTTACAAGATGACATGTTTAGACTTAGAATTAGAAATCATGAACTCATTTGGGCATTTTATCAAACACTATGTGATCCCTTAGATTAACTAAACCCTTTTTAGTGAAAGATTACTCTAGCTTGCTCCCCTTTACTAGGTTATGGTAAGTTAATCACATGCATGCAAGGTCTTAACTCTCATCTTCAAGAACCTCCTAGGTGTGTCCCATTTTAGCTATATTCAGAGAATTTAAGGAAGAAATGGGGTGAGAACTTTACCTCTTATGGTCAAGAAGACAACGACTACTCGAAGATTTCCATGCCTGAGTAGAAATGGAGGACCAATTTGGTGGAGGAGATGGCTTTCTCTCACTAAACTCACTCTCCCTTCTCTCTATTTTAGGCAGATAGACGTTAAAATGAAAGAGGTAGGTGTTTTATTAGGCTGGGGGTTGGATATAAAATTTAGAGATTAGAAGCCCCGAAGCAGGGAATGCGGTCAGGAATGCGATCGCATTCCTGCTATGCGGTCAGGAATGCGATCGCATTCCTGCTATGCGGTCTGCATTCCTGTCGCATAAAGGGCCCTCAGTTGGGCCAAAATGGGAAACAGACTGCCCAGGTGCGACCACTATGCGATCACATAGTGCGTCGCATAACCTCCTCCGTAAAAATAGAGGGGCGAGAATGTGACAACTATGTGGCCCGCATTTCCAAAATGTGATCACATTTTGGGCCGCATAGCTGTCTTCAAAATGGACAGCAACTGTCCAGGTATGCGACCACTATGCGGTCCGCATACCTGATCTGCAATCGCATAATGGACCGCAGATCCGCACAATTCTGGAAAATTTTATCTTTTAAGTCCCGGGGTACTTTTTACTTCAAAAAGGTATTTTTTTAAGAATTTTTACAGCTATAACAACATGGGGACCTACCCGGGAATCTTATTAAGTTAAGAAATTGTACGGGTCTTTACAGCTTTTCTCCGAGATTGGCACTTGGCAAGTTCAGCAACCCAATGTGTTCGAATTTGGGCACCCTCGGTAGTCTCTCTTATTTAGGCTTGAGCAGCTTCAGCATTAGATCGGTAGACTGTCACAATCGCCTCCGCATCAGCCTTAGCCTTTTTCGCCTCAGATTTGGCCTTTTCAAGTTCGATGGCCAACCGAGCCTTGAGATCCTCCATTTTCTTGGCTTGAGACGAGCTCTTCTCCTTCATCCTTGAAGCTGACTTGCGGTTGATGACAATTGGGCTTTAGAAGCTTCCTTCTCTGAAGGAAGGCGGTCTATATTTTGTTTCCACCCCAAGGTCTCCGCCTTCATCATATTGACCTCCTCACGGAACTGCTCGATCCTCTCGACCTTCTGTTGAACCTCTGAGATTGAAGTGTTAGCCATCGCCCCCGAACTGATGCCATGAACTTCTAAGATTTTCATTACCTGCTCAATCAGGTCGGTCTGTTCTTTGTGAGTCATGGACAACTCGGCTCATAGGTCCTTGATCTCTTCTTCTTTTTCCCGCTGAAATGTTTGAGGGCATTCCTCTCCTCGGTAAGCCTCTGAATGTCGGCCTCATACTAACTCAGCTCAACTCAAGACCTAGAAAATTCATCACGATGAAGCACCGAGGCCTACACGTATAAAAGTAAGAAGTTAGACAGAAATGAAGAACACAAGTATGATATTCATAAGGGAAGTTAAGGCTCACCCAATTCAAGGCTTGTTGTGCCTCGTTGAAAAGACATGAAACTTCCACTTCGTCCATTAGGGCCTGATCCTCCTCCGTGACCAAACTCCGAAGATAGCTGGCCACCCCTACAGGGGCGGCAAGAACTTGAGCATCCTCCGATATGGAGACAATGATGGTTCATTTTGTCCCAGGACATGCGCTGCGGGTCGGGAACTGGTTGATCAATCTAAAGCTGGAGGAGGTCCCACTTGGATCGTTCCTCGGTATTTCCAAGCCGCTCAGACCGACGACATCTTCGATCCCAGTAAAAAAACCACGCAAGGGGTATTCCCCTCTGTGTGCTCATTCTACATCGGGAATCCTCATAACTTAAGCTTCCCAAATTGCCTCCTCAAAAAATGAAGGGAGGGTAGGCGAATCTGCAATTTCTATTTCCCCAAGTGGGTCTCTAGGCCATCTTTTTCAACTCGAGAAGCCTCGAGACTGACCTCCATGGCCGTTTCCGCTACGTTTTTTCCTTGAAACGAGGCACTCTCAGCTTTTGCCTATTCGAGGACTCCACCAGAATAGCCTCCCAAGGCTCTGTCAGCTCGGGGAAGATTAATTTTGGCTCCCACGGCTCAGTAGCCTTTTGAGCAATACCGCTCATCTTTACTCGGGCCACCAGCTTGGAGCCGTCATCATATTCTTCTTCTTCCTCTTTTAGGAGTCGAAGTGTCTCCGCAGGAAAGGCGACGGTGTCTTTCTACGGCTTACCAGCCGGACTTTTCTTGGGCTTTGGATCCTCGAAGGTTGAGGTCATTTTCCTCTTTTTATCCTTCTCCGGCATCGGGACCGGGGTCGAAGTCTCCTTCTCACCAGACGGGGGCCTCATGACCGTATCTTTGCCCAAGCCTGTATACAAGAAAACTGAGTAAGTATAAGAAAAATATCTTAATCAAACAACTATGCACGTGAAAGATATCTTATCATGATTGTTTTACAAAAGGTACATCATGAATCTGCGGATAGAAGAAGACACAGTTACACAGGCAAGGGTTGATGAAAGAACAAGTTCGAGACGATCATAATCTGAAAAAAGGTCTGGTAAAAATAGGTACGAACCTTAAATAGGACCTACAAGATGGGATTCACGGTCTAAACAAGAAAACATTTGGTCTGACCCTAGACCAAGGCACAGAGATGCGGTTTCATCATCCAAGTTCAGAAAAGGACGAGATGTGTGAGACAATGATGCTAACACAGAGGCAAGAATTGGTGATTACAGTTTCAATATTAGCACTTCTGAGTTGGTAGATGTTTTGGAGAAGTATGGGAGATAAGGTGTGGTGGCCTAAAGAAATGAGATCAAAACGATCATGGCCATAAAACAGCAGATTGTAGAATATTACAAAGTGGAGTAGAGTATTTGTTAAAGAAAGGTTATTTAACTGACTTGTTGAGTGAGAAAGGTAAGCAATCCTATATGAAGAATAGACAAGATCTTCCAAAACCTTTGTCTCCAAAAAGAACAATCAACGTGATAAGGGGGGAGAAGAGGGCAATGGTGTGACATGTATGTTACTACCCATGTTTTCGTACGTGAGAGTACATCATAAGTCAATTGATGTAAGCTAAGAAACAAGAGTATATTTGAAAGCTTATAAAGTAAGTTAATCATGTTACCTTGGAGGTTACATATATTTAAGATCATGAATAATGAGAACCAAGAGGGTTAGAAAGCTTAGAAGCTAAACCAACTGAATAAAATAAGATTCGTCGAAAGTCGACGTGTTTGGAATGTTATAACATGTACTTTAGGGTGAGAAGATGGTTCTACATGATAACGAGGTTATTCTATAATTTAGTTTTGTCTTATGATAGTCGTGTGCTACATTTTGAGTCAAGCAAGTTGTGAAATAAAAGTTGGCAAAGGTCATAACAAGTTACATTCATAATGTGCTGAAAATTAGGTCAAATGTAACTGAGATTTTATCCCTATACACTTGGATTTATTTGATGATATACCTACCAAAGTTAATATCTATGAGTCTAGTTTCCAATGTATAAATTATTCGTCTATACAACGTCGGAGTATAGAGATATTCACATTTTAACGAGAATGCGCCAAGCAGCTCTCTATGGGACCCACATAGGCGGTTTAGATATGTTGATATGTATAAGACACCTCAACCACGTTTTAACTCGTTCATTTTCAGTATCTTCAGAGCCTAGACACCTAAACACTCTCTCATGATCCAAGACTCAAACAAAGGGCAAACAACACAAATCAAGTGTCGGGAATCCCGTTGCGCTAGTAAGTTTCTTGTTCTTCTTATTGTTGCTGATTTTTGGGTGATTCCAGCTCGTGTGGGAGGTTGTTTTAAGTGGATTATGTTCTATAAAATACTCTCCCAAGATTTTTATATCAAACCTAGGTTATTTCAAGTCTTGCAAATGGATTACACCATATTTCAACATCAAGAGTTAGTTTTAGTGAAGAATAACACATCTTTGAGGTTGTGCTGTCATTGAGGATAGTTGTGGGCTGTGTTTTGCTGAAATTTAACGTTTTTACTACTGGTTAAGGTGTTTATTACATCCTACTAATTGTGCTTAAGTTTTCTTGTATGTTGGCTAAGTTGTTAGAATGATAAACTACAAGATAATACTTGGATTAGCTTAGGTCACTTCTATGGTGTTGTATTGCTATTGAGGGCTGTTATAAGCTAAATATATCTTAGATTTCAACTTGAAGGTACTTTAGGAGGTATTTGTATTGTGTTCTTGCAGGTGCTTAAGGTTATCTTGATGTTGATTAAGTTAAATGGTTGAACAAGACATGAACTATTGAATAAAGTTGCTAATTGAAGATAGTTGGAGTTGTGGATTGTTTCCTTTGTTCTAAATATATGGTATAAGGATGGAATCGTTGATGAATTACTTAATTATCATGTTAATGATGTTGTTAAGGTAATGTAAGAAGTCTATAAGTGGTGGTATGGGTTATACGGATTTCAATCGGAGCTTGCCGCTCGTCGTGAAGTAGTTGTGACTTGTTGTTGTTATATGTTGACTTGTTATTGATATTTATATGTTGCTGGATTTCTCTAGCTTTTGTTGTTGGCATATGTTATTGGAGGAGGCCCTTGTTACAAGGGAGATGCTACCCAAATTTACGTAAATGAGCTACTAGCTTAAGTTACAGACTTAGCCTTTGCTCAACACTATTTTATCTCCTTTTGCTATGCTAGATTGAGTTGACTTGTTTGAAGTGTTGCTTGGAAGGTATTAAGGATTCAACTTGGTTAAGATATGTTAAGGCACTTACTTCTTTCTTTTTGAATGACCTAAAGTGAAATGAACATAAACGATACGCTCATTCATAACGGATCTACTCCTACAAACTAAGGTTGTCCATGTTGTTTTTTCCTTATAAAGTTATTCTAAGAAAGTACGTATGATCCTTGAATCCTACTGAGGTTCATATTGATGGTATGGGTGTCCATAATGCTAATCGAAGGTGCAACTACCTTACGTCACTCTGACAGGTTTAGAGCATGATTCCATGAGTCCAACATGCATTATATATAGTATATATTTTACTCTACCGAGTCGCGCTATAGTCGGTCAGGTACGGCACTTATTGTGAAACCGCTGATGCAATCCGTTATGTCGGCGCCAACTCCAAGTTCCTTCTCTTATTTCTTTTTTCAAGTCACGATCAGAATGATGACATTCTTTTTTTCTTTAGAAAGGAGAAGGGAAAAGTTAGTGTGCATAGACTTCTACTTTCCTTAAGCAACTATATTTCCTTACGAAAAGAAGTTCATTTCATTTTTCCGTAAATTTTGGAAAAGGGCCGCTTCCTCCTTAATCAATTGGGTTTTCCAAGCTCCACGTGGTCGGGTACGATTCTACCGAGCCTCATAATGGCCAGGTACATTTTTACCGAGTCCTCTTCGAGGCCGGGTACGATATAATGATGATGATGCCCACAGAGGCGTATGTTTTTAAAGTTTATGTATATATATGTATCATGCATTTCATGTCAGTAGCCCTCAGAGCCTCTCATATGCTACAAGTTGTATCTCCTCTATCTCACTTTACATTATTGTTCTTATTTATGTTTTCCTGGTTACATACTCGGTACTTAATTCATACTGACGTCCCTTTTGCCTGGGGACGCTGCGTTTAATGCCCGCAGGTCCCGATAGACAGGTTGACAGTCTTCCTAGCAGGCTATCAGCTTAGCGGAAGGTGTTGCTGCACTCCACTTGCTCCGGAGTTGCCTATTTGGTCAGTATGATTGGACATGTATTTACTGGTATGGCGAGGCCCTGTCCGACCTATATGACGTTTATGTTTTCGTAGAGGCTTGTAGACAGATGTCATGTATATGAATACTTGTATGTCCTTGTCGGCCTACGTTTTAAGTGTACAAATGATCATGTCGGCCTTATAGGCCCGTATGTTGCATGTATAAGTTTCTATATATTGTTGGGTCATCCTATGTCTAGTAAGCACTTATATTTTATTCTGTTTATCTCATGACGGACCTTTTGTCCATTTATCTTATAGTATGATAAGAAAGATATGTTATGTTGGTACTCAATTGAGTAAGATACCGGGTTCTCGTCATGGCCCTTCGATTTGGGTCGTGACAATATCCGGCTGCAAAACATACATCAAAAATTACGGTTACTCATGGAAAGCGGGTTCGCCATATTTTGGATGAAGATAGTATAACGTTTGATGATGCAGATGCGGATGGCTTGATAATTCCTCACAATGATGCGCTTGTAATATCTTTACTTGTACATGATACTAATGTAAAACGAGTTTTGATTGATCCAACTAGCTCCATAAATATTATTCTTCTAAGAGTGGTGAATGAAATGCAAGCTGACGACAAGATGGTACCAAAAGCACGTTCCTTATCTGGATTCGATAATTCAACCGCTATCACAAAAAGGGAAATAATGCTTACCACATTTGTAGAGGGAGTTATCAAGGATACGAAGTTCCAGGTGATAGACACTGACATGGCTTATAATGTGATTCTTGGAAGGCCATGGATTCATGATATGGATGTTGTACCGTTTACATTACATCAATTTATTAAGTCTCCTTCATAATGGGGGATTCGACAAATCCGCGGAGATCAGCACGCTTCTAAAATATCAATTCAGTGACGAATTCAAGCTCGGCGAACGATGATACGGATAAGCACCCAGTTGAGGATATGATAAATCAAATCTCAGCTGAAAGTGGTTCAGGGCAGGCTGATGTAGATTAAAGACCCGATGCCATTCAAGAGCCCGGAGAGAATGAAAATATCAAAACAATGACTGAAGAAATCGAGGCTATCACATTATTCGAACAATTGCCAGACCGAAAAGTTCACATTGGAGTGAAACTGATCCTGAAAATGAAAGGTAAGTTAGTAAAAAAATTTGAAGCTAACACAGATTACTTTGCTTGGTCGCATTCACATATGACAGGTATACCACCGGAGATGATGACCCACAAAATTAATGAAGATCTGTTGTACCCGCCAGTCAAGATAAAGAAAAGGAAGCAAGGGTCCTTCAAAAATCAAGTAATTGAGGATGAGGTAAAAAACAATTTAAAAATTGGTTCAATAATGGAGGTAAAATACCCAAACTCGTTAGCTAATACTATGGTATTTCCCAAAAAAAATGCAAGATTGCGGGTTAGCGTAAATTATACTGATATAAATAAATCTTGTCCAAAAGATTCATTCTCTTTACCAGATATAGATCAATTGATTGATTCTACCGCAGGTCATGAGCTGTTGAGTTTTTTAATGCATATTCAGTTTTTAATCAAATAAAGATGGATCACCTAGATGAAGAAAAAACTTCGTTTATTACAGACAAAGGGACTTACTTTTACAAAGTTATGCCATTTGGTTTGAAAAACGCTGGGGCCACGTATCAAAAGATTGGTGACTAAGATGTTTCAACAACACCTAGGAAAGACTATGGAGGTCTACATTATTTTCAACACCTTTCGAGCACTTTCAAAATTCTTTACAAATATAATATGAAGCTAAATCCAGAAAAATGTGCTTTTGGCGTGGCTTCAGGTAAGTTTTTAGGTTTTCTTGTTTCTAACAGAGGTATTGAAATGAATCCTGCACAGATCAAAGTCATTGAAAAGATACCTGACATACTCACGAGCAAAAAAGATGTGCAGAGATTAACAAGAAGGACAACATCTTTGGGAATATATTTTTTTTCCTCTAAGGAATATATTGCATAAACAAGAACTGTAAGGTAGGTTAGCTAAATGAGCTATAGAACTCAGTGAATATGATATCATATACCAACCTAGAATTGCAATACATCACAAGTTTTAGCAGATTTTGTTGCAGATTTCAGCAAAAATATTGTTCCTGGAGTAGAAAAAGGAACTACAGGTATTTACCGGATCTGATATGGGAACTTGGATCCTTTATACTGATGGCTCCTCAAATGTTAAAGGAGCGGGTTTAGGTGTTGTTCTAATCACACTTTCTGGGAAAATCGTAAGACATGCAATAAAATGCTTTCCCACTACTAATAATGAATCAGAGTACGAGTTTGTGATTGTAGGTTTGGAACTGGCACGAGAACTCGTATAAAGCAAATTGTAATCAAAAGTGATTCCCAGCTGCAAATACCCATGGAAGAAAAAGTAGAACCATATGTACTAGCTAATCTAGCGTCTATTGCGGAAGTAACAAATGCAGAAAATGCTATCATACTACATTTGTTTCATTCGGCGCTCGACGAAGATAAAAATGAGATAAATTTTAATACTTTGACTTGGGATTGGAGAAACGAATTTGTTAACTTTTTGCAGTACGGAATTCTACCTGAAGACAAGAAAAAGTCTCAGTTACTTCGTCTAAAAGCTGCTCTTTACTGTTTGAGTCGTGAAAATTTATACCCGAAAGAGGATTGGAGGACCTTTAGCAAGATGTCTCGGACCTTCTCAAACGAAATATGTGATTAGAGAAGTACATGAGGGAAAACGTAGAAATAACGTTGGAGGAAGATCCTTGGTAAAGACTCTAATAAGAGCAGGGTACTATTGGCCAAAAATGGAAGAAGATGCAGAACGTTTTGTGACCAAATTTGACAAATGCCAACGATATGGCAATAATATGCATCACCTAGCGGAGCTGTTACATCCGGTTATTTCACCATGGCCTTTTTATGAAGTGGGGATGGATATCGCGGGTCCCTTGACACAAGCTAAATGAAAGGTACAATTTTTATTAGTAGTAACATACTATTTTTTTCAAACGGGCAGAGGCATAAGACTTCAAACAGGTGCGAGAAAAAGAAGTCATGAACTTTATTTGGTGAAACATTATTTGCCGGTTTAGAGTTCCAAAAGAAATCGTATGTGATAATGGCCCACAATTCATAGGCATGAAGATCACAGATTATTTTCAAAGTTGGGAGATTAAATGGATAATTTCCTCACCTTACCATATTTTGTCCAATGGGCAAGCTTAATCAACAAAGAAAGTTATTATTAATAATTTGAAGAAGAGATTAGGAGAGTCAAAAGGCAAGTGGCTTGAGGTGTTACCAGGAGTTTTCTGGGCTTATCGAATGACAGCAAAGACAGACACGAGTGAGACTCCAATTTCACTTGTTTATGGTGCTAAAACCTTAATTCCAGTTGAGATAGGTGAACAAAGTACAAGATATACACAACAAACGGAGGAATCAAATGACGAAGATAAGCGAATGAATTTGGATTTACTTGAAGAAAAGAGAGGAGCGACTCTAATAAGAATGGCGGCTCAGAAACAGAAAATTGAACGATGCTACAACAGGAAAGCTAATCTGAGATACTTCAATATTGAGAACTTCATCCTCAAAAAGGTTTTTCAATCAACAAAAGCAGTTAGTGCAGGAAAGTTGAGTCCAAATTGGAAAGGCCCCTATAGATTTCGAGGCATGGCTGGAAAGGGAGCATATGAGTTGGAAACCATGGAAGGAAAGATACTACCATAAAATTGGAATAATGTTCATTTGAAAAAGTATTACTTCTAGGAAAAAGAAGTACCCATTGTCAGATATCGCTCAGAACAATTTTATTTTGTTCTTTTGAATTATACTAACAATTTTAAATGATAGGCAAAAAGTTATCCCGTACCAAATGATGATATTAAATCTGAAAGACGCGCGAAATACTGAATTATTTCCAATCTAGGTTACAATCTTTCTGATGGAAAAAAAAGGTTAAGCAGTCATCATCTAAATGTACACCTCCAAGTCCCGCGTGTATTTTCCTTTTCAGGGAATGGACCAAAAGGAAGAAATAATCCAGTGCACGAGATTTCATACTTCAAAGCTCTAACACTGAGGGGACTATCCTAAGAGCCAAAAATCGAGCCTGAATCAAAAACCTTGAAGCAACCTTGAGAAGGTGTAAACTCGCAAAAAGGATACAAGAAGGACATAAGATACGTCCCAAGTTCCTATGAGTTTCTAGGTTAAGGTCAAAAAATTAGTCACGGGATAATAGACCCTGAATTTTGATTTCAAAACCTATTACAAAGAATGCAGTTATGAAAGTGTTGGATGCATAAATTTTGTACAAAATGTTATATGCATAAATAAAAAATGATGTACGAAATTTGAAAGTCCAAAGAATAAAACTTCCTCAAATTATTTCTTTTTCATGTTAACTTCTTCTTTCATATATTTACACCAATATGAAAATCAGACGTCATCTTCATCATTGTCGCTTATAAAAAGGCCCTCTTTTATAAAAATTCGTGTTTATCAAAATAACGAAATATTAAAGCATTTTTAAAAAATGCAAGTTAAAATATCAATGAGTGAAACAAAAACTTAGATATCAAAACAAACGGTGAAGGTAACAGAAACATATATACTCCCTTCGGTCCAAAATAAGTGAGTTTTTTTAAATTCACCTTTTAACATTAATTAGCAATGAAATTGACTATATTAACATTTATTATCTCTTCACATAAACACTACTAACACATACTCCAACATTATTTACTCCAAAGGCAATGTAGGAAAAAATAATTAATTCATTCTTTAAATCTGGAAAAGTCACTTATTTTGGACCACAAGAAAAAAGCCAAAAAATCACTTATTCTGGACCGGAGGGAGTATAAAACTTTGAGAAAAAACAGAGGTAATTGTTTGTCAACAAAACAAGATAGGGGTAACCAAAAACAACCATTTCAGGAAAAAAAAAATCCCAACAAAAAATTCCAAACAAAACAACTAAAAGAAAACAAAAAAGACTAAGGAGAATCATCTAAGGGAGAATCACCCACGAAAACATCAACAATGGGAGAAGAAGTGACAACTTGAGTGGAAGAGGCTCGGACGTTAGCTTCACCAAGAACAAGTCTATTCCCATCACCTTCGCGACCCTCGCCTTTGGGTGAAGAAAAGCTTTGACTTTGCTGAGTGTTATCAATTCCTTCTTTAGCTTTAACAATCTCAGCATTAAGGTCAAAACCCTCATGGTTAGCTTCCATTAGAGTCTCGAGGAGAGTGTTTAAAAAGGCCCAGCTCACATCCAATGACAACTTGTCCTCAAGAATCTCATAGTCCTTTTCTTATTGATCAATTTCAGCTCTCAACTACTCTTTTTCTGCTTCAGAGGCATCATACGCGATCTTCAAAGGAGTAAGTGAACTTTCCAAGAACTTAACCTTATCAGTAGAGGCGCGAAGATCTTCTTGAGCTTGAGTAAGTAGTTGAACTAATTTTCCCACGTACGCCTCTTTCTGATTAAGGAGTTCCTTCAAACCCCTTATTTCTTCAGTTGTTTTAGAAAGTTGTTTAGCAAATGAGGACTCAAGGATGTCCTTATCCTTACCAACTTGACTTGAAGAAACTTTCTCAATCGCCAATTCATCGGCAATCATCTTCATTTGTTGCTCTAAAGCATTCTTCTCCTCTGCCAAAACTTCTTTCTCTAATTGAAGACCCTCAAATTGCCCTTTCCAATTGTCAGCCTCAGTTCGGTAGTCAATAATCTGTTGGTCCGCATGAACGACCTTTTTCATAAGTTCTATCCCGATCAAGTTGATCTACAAAAGAAAGAAAAGGAGTTGTGGTTAAACGAAAAGAATAGAACGAGGAAATATAGTTAAACTCATACCTTTAGAGAAGAATGATCAATATCATTCATTAAGGTCAACGGAGACACGCAACAATCCTCCAAACAATAGGACCAATTTGTCCTAGACACACATTGAAGTAGCGGCAGAATTCAATGATCACTGGATCGATAGGTGGTTTAAACCCTGAAGTAAAAAGATAACTATAAATGAAGGAGTAACAGTCTGATATGAAGTTATTCTTTGGTTGGAACCAGGAACTAAAACTGTAAAATCTGGTTTCCAGTTACATTCTCTTCGAACAAAGGAAATAAGACCAGTGGTGATTAAGGTGGGATAAAGGTCAGCAGGATTAAGGGAAGCTACGGAAGAAATTTGATTTCTCATAGATTCACGATCAGTTGAAAAAGAAAATTATTGAGGAACAATCTCTGCAATTGTTGGTTCACGCGTTGGTTCATTCGAGTCTCTATTCCTAGAGGAGGATCTAGGGTTTAAAGAAGCCCTAGGTCTAGAAGAGGAAAGTCTGAAAACGTTGACATGAGAAGAAGAACCACAATTGGACTACGAGCCTAAACTATGGAGTCTGCCACCTCACCTACTTCTAGTGGGTACAACAGAGGGATTGAGCTCATCAACTACAACAACCTTATGAGTGTCAGGTGTAGAAGAAGACATGTTTGTATGAAGTATTAACAAGGAATAGATGCAGAAGAAAGAAATGAGAGTAAAATAAAGGATACTGTAGAAGAGCGATTTCGAGAAACCAAAGAGGGATGAGGTATTTATAAGAAGAAGAAGCCATCATTGAAAGTAGGTCATTATGAAGCGTCATAATGAGAACGTCACTTAGTGACTGATGCAGCCGGAAAAAAAAAACAAAAAGACGCTGAGAAATTGATGAACCAATCTCCAAAAGCCACGTGGCCTATCCATTAAACGGATGTGACATACGTCACGTTAATTCTAAAGAGAACACAATAATACTCGAAAAACAGCGACAAATAATTCCCGCCATAAATACTTACCACTTCCTTAATATTCAATTGAAGAATATTCAGAAAGTGGGGGGACTATATGTATTGGTGGGAAAAAAATGTCGCACGTGGAACCTCACTGAGCTGACAAGGCATGATACGTGGGACAATGGTATAGTGATAACTGACATATTTCATTAATGAAATATATAAAGCAAAGAAGATGTGAAGTAAACACCTACGAGATGGTAAAGAGCAAATGACCGCGTCAAAAGCTGTTGAAGAGGCGCGGCGGAATGAATCAAGACTAGAAAGAGGGAAGATTCATGAACCGCAATTAACAAGGAAAGGGAATCAGAATCGTTACAAATCCCTTGTAGTTATGAACGTATCAATTACGATTATCAACCATAACAAGCAATTAATGTCATTAACGCTCATAATGAATTCGTGTTAAATAGGGATAACATTATATTTTGGACATTCCTATATAATGATACAGAAACTCACTTGTAAAGAGAAGTTCCAAGTACGGTTGAAATATACTTATATTCTCTTGCTTCTGAGGAATCGATTATCATCTTTTTCCCTTTCTGCTAATTCATATTATTATTTTTATTTCTTTTCACATAAATTATCGAGGAAGTAAGGAATTCTTAGTATCAATAGCCCGATTTTTTTTAATTATAGATTTTGACTAAAAATCCTACTTTTTGGTTAAACTGTTATGCCACCAAATCCAATCAACTTAAAGGTGTTGAAGATTCAGAAGGCAAAGGAAAAACTCAAAGATTCAGAAGGCAGACGAAAAACTCGCCTCAAAGAGCTGAGGATGAAGACACTTGAGATTCTCTTGCAATTCTATTATGTTTGAATTAAGGTGAGTGAAAGAACATGTTGAAACAACGCTGGAACTACTAGATTTTTTTTGGTAAATAAGTTTTCTATTTATCTGAATGATCTGTCCAAGTATGTCATTATCCCAAAGTTGGACATGTAGCCCAACTTTAGTGTGCATCTCTAGCCTCCTCTACTAACTCTAACTTTCAGAAATCTTAGCACTTGGTATCCTGTATCTTATTACACCTGGTTAGACCTTCTCCTTATTGCTTCATGGACAGAAGTTTAGGCCAGCCATCTGCTTTGCTAATCCTGGTACTTTGCTTCCTCTGCAGTGTATATCTTGTAGGAACTACTAGATATCGAGTCGAATCTGAGCTCTTTTATGTTTTTGTCGGCCCGTCGAAACTATTTCCACCTCACTGGAGAGGTTTCCTCTTTTCCATTTTGATACTCTAATTTAGGATTTTAAAAATAAAAAATGCACTTGGATCAGGCCTCGCGGGTAGAAAACAACTACTAATTTTTTCTTGCAGCCTAACACTTGTGAGTGCGAGCCTAATCTCTTTTTCTTGGTCTTTACTTGTTCACTAAAGAGGACAATTGAATAACGAAACGACCGACGGAGCTATTCCTACCTCCCAACATACACACAAAAATAAAAAAAATAAAAAACAAAGAAATTCATAAGCTAAGTCGAAAGCAAACGGTTTGTACGAAAACACTGGAACTATTTCAAAGTTTCAGGATTTAACGGAAATGAGTCCAAAAAAAAGCGTGAAACTAAAATACATCAAATTCTGAAACGGAGTTTTAAAATTGAGTTGGAAACAAACTACTATCTCTAGAACAAATGTTTCATTACCAACTCAAAAGCTCATCCAGTAACAATCCTAAAGCTCAAAACTAGCAATAATTCTGAACGTCACACAAATGGAATCCAGCCGGGATGACAGATAAAAACGAAAAAACGATAAGAACTGCGTTCACTTGATTTCCTGAGAAAATTAATTGAGATATCTAACCTGATGAAAGCAGCAGCATATAATATAAACCGTCACCCTCTTGGTGTTTTATTCATTTCCTCCGTCAACAGAACTATCAGTACAAACATCTTTAAATTTTCCTCAGATACCGAACATGCACCTTTTGGAATTGGTGGTAATTCTAATCATCCGTCCTCCATTTCTCCAAAATCCATTATGTACTGCTAAAGCGATCATCAGGATATTCATAATCTTGCATGCAATTCAAAGAAATTAATCATATAGCTAAACCATATATCTTCCATTTTCTAAAAATCAAACAAGAAGGAATCATAGCTGTAGTCCCAAAAATTAACCGCCGGGTAGTTGCTATCGTCATTTGTAGGCCAAAATACAGGAGATCCCGGTCCTCCCATCACCGCCACCGGATCTGAAACAACCGGTGCAGCCATCGTTTGAGTGGAACAAAAAGACATAGACGACCCCACAAAAGGGTGTGTTGTTTCATCATACAAACAATTCTGCTGCTGATTTAGATATTCATGAGATGATTGATCTTCTTGTTTTGGCGGCTTCTCTTGATTATGGCTAGGGTTAGGGTTAGGGCTTGAATAAGAGCACGTTGTTCCAGCTTCATGTGTGAGATTATCAGCCTCAGGACCATATCCATCACAAATTGCATACTGCTGTTGTTGTTGTTGTTGGTGGTGGGGTTGAACCAACTGCTGTGAATATTGTACAGCAGGAAAAAAACCGTAGGGTACATAACCACAACCTGCAGCTACACTATTGGAAACAGGAGGTGCTGTATTAGGAGAAGAGAGAGACGTAAAGCCGAAGCCAGAAGGCCTAGGAAGTAACGGACGAAGAGTTTGTGTGGAAGACGATGAGCTCGATTTTTTGGACGAGTGTGAAGAAGATGATGAGTTGTTACCAGTGGAAGGTTGAAGGTTGAGTTGAGCCCTTGAACCGTAGAGTATAATAGCGGCACGGTCATAGGCTCGAGCGGCATCTTCAGCAGTGGCGAAGGTGCCGAGCCAACGGCGTGTACGCTTACGTGGCTCTCGGATCTCGGCTACCCACTTGCCCCAGCTGCGTTGTCTTACGCCTCTGTACCTGAATTTGTTGTTGTCGGGTCCACCTTTGCCTTTGCCTTTGCCTTTTTTATTGCTGTTACTGCTAGTACTTGTAGAGGTGGTGTCACTAACGGTGGCGGAGCTAATGGTGGTGGTTTTTTCTTCTGAAGGAATGGGGACCGTCTGGCTATGAATTATGTCTTGGGCATTGGGACTAGTATTCATAGTGTGAAGTAACCTACTTTTATTATCAAAATGGGAAGGAGAGGGGGGTTGTTGCTTTGTATGTACCTCGTTCAGTGTATGCCCAATGAATCGAAAGAGAGAGACAGAAGAAGGCTGGTGATGATCAAAGAGTCGTAATCTTTAAATGGTGGAAGAGGGCGGTGCTCTTATATAGATGCATACATATATTAGTGGACTGTGGGAAGTGTATACATGCAGACACCTCAGTTTGGACTGGGGGTTGGGGTAGGGAGGGGGGGGGGGGTAAGGAAACCCTGGATGCTGCATGCGCGTTGTTGTCTTACTGTATACTGAAGAAAACTTTTTGTGCACCACAAGTTTTATCAAGGGACCTGACACTATATCCTAAGATTACCGAATTAAGGATTGTGAATAGGAAGGCATACAATCAAAATTGGAAACAATAAAATGGAAGTTTGATGTCTGCTACATAAAATAAAGGCATCTTTATATATATATATATATATATATATATATATATATATATCGATTAATTTTAGTTTAACGGTTAAGTGGACGATTGTTTTGAATAATTCTTCTAAATTAAATTTAAAAATGTACTCCTATATTCTTCTAAAATATACTACTATTCTTTTAGCATCTTCCTTGGTATCTCATTTTGCCTTGATATATCACTTACCTCTGAAACTTATAGAAAACGGTTTCCTTCTTTCCAACGAAGTTGTTGTGACATACTCCATGGCTCTCAATTTACATGAACTAGTTAGATTGGGCACAAAGTTTAAGAAAAAAGAAATGACTTTTAAATTTATGATGTAAAATAAGGTACATATATTTTGTATAGTTATAAATAATTATATAAGGGTAAATTATTTTCAATAAGAAAAAAAATTATTTTTTTTCGTACGGACTAAAAAGAAAATATATTCACGTAAATTGAAACGCAAGGAGTAGCTATTAATTTGAAGTGTTACCGCCCTCATTAATTTTAAAATGTTACATGCAAAATACCACGTTGATAATAATATGATGTATATATGGAGATGCAGATTGCTGATCTATGAATCGAATTGGTATGGTCAAAATTTTGAGCCGTTTGGAAAGTCACATGAGAATTGGATTTGGGTGTTTGGTATGTTTGTATGGTCAAGTAATTACTTGGCTAGCATAGAATTGGAGTGATAATTACGTAGTGACTTACATTAATGTTACTTTTAGTTTTTTTTTTAATTTTAAACTATATTTTTTTGTATATTATTTATCTTTTATTTCTCTACCTTTGCTTCTTGTGAATCCCTGTAATTGCTCGTAAATTTTGTTTCTTATTTGTTTTAATTTTTTTTATTTAGCGTAATTGCGTTATTATTCTAGTTTTTAAAACTACACCTCCTAATATTAGAAATAATGAGTCATTAATAAACATGGATACGATGGAGATGTCACTAAAATAGAATGTTGTCGATGAATGAGGCTATAAACTTATTATTTTTCCTAATTTTAAGTTGTATTGGAACTTATTTTTATTATGTTGAAATTTGAAAATTGTTAAACTTTTTTTTTGTATTTTAAAATTGTATTATTTATGCTTCAAATTTACTTGTTTTAGTAGTATTAACTTTTGTTACATTGCATGTTCGTTCATATTATAGTTAGAATTGATAGATTAGTTTTGTCGAATATTTAAATAATGTTATGATATTATATTTATAATATTTTTTTATTTATCGAACATGCGTTCCATGATGTTATTTCTAAACGTATGTTTTTAGTTTTTATAATTAATTAAACTAAATATTATTAATTTTAAAAATATATATCAATTATTTTATAAATTAGGTATAAATATATGATTACTAATTAATGTATATTAAGAAAAAATATGCATCTTAATACCAAAACTTATATCATTTATACTCGTAAAAAATTATTTATATGCGTATATTTATTATATTAACTTTTAAATTTTGATAATTACAACATTTAATATTTAATCTAACTGTGTAATTACAGTTGTGGAATCAATCAGTACGCTCGTTATTACACTGTAATTATGTTATGTGATCATGCCCAAGTCCCAACTATGCCTTATAAAAAGGACTAATCGGTCGTTATGCAAATATAATTCGGTTTACAAGTCCGGAGTCGAATCCCACAGAAAACTAAAGTTTAGTTACAATTGTTCAATATCGCAAAGAAATACAAGTTCAAATAATTTCCTAGTTATAAAGATTTGATTTTTATTTCTACTAATTAACTAAAAATATTATAAAGCAGTAAAATTGTCAACTAACAAAAATAAAATTTGAGACAAGCCTAAGGAGGTCTAGAGTTGTGATTTCCCCAATTGTCTGAATCCTTCCCGCTACGTTTTCTATAATTTAGCCTAAGTATTCTCTACATATCGTGAGTACTTCGGGTGTCGTAATTCTCTTTCGAGCAACTACCATAATTTACTAGACATATTTTCTGAACTACGCTAGCTGGCACTAATTCACCGCTCACTAAGATTGCACCAAGGTTTCGTTATTCCTAATCACACATTTAAACCATCTGTATTTGATTCCTCACATACGTTAGGAGTGATGTTGTTCAACAACTACCTAAATATGTACTTTTTTCCAAGCAATACACACTAAATAGGCACAATCAATTGATGGTCATTCAATCAACAACAATAATTAAACACGTAGTTGAACAAGTAGAGAAATCCAACGACTCAATTATATAAAAGCATAAAAAGAATTTATCCTACAAAAAGTTCTATCAAAACTCTAGATAACAAATTACCTATTCATGATAGTATGCAAAACTACAATACTAGAATTCATAACCAATAATGAAAATAGGAAGAAGAATTCTCCGCTTTGCTCCTTGTGTGTTCTTGCCTCCTTAGGTTCAAAGTGTGTCAAAAGTCCTCAAAATATCGTTTTTCCATGTATATATACCAAGTAGGGTCGGGCCCAAACAATTATACCTTCTCCTACGTAAAAAAGGAAACTTTTCCCGGACAGGATGTGCGCGGCCGCGCACTTTTCACACTTTCTGCCCCATATGCGCGGTCAGTGTGTGGCCGCGCACTTGCTGCGCACTTTTCACCATGTTCTGTTGGGGATTTGAAAAAACGTAAAACATGAAAGTTGTATTCCTTTGAATTAGCTTTCCAAAAATATATTGTGGAGCCCAAATAGATTGTGAGCAAAAAGTTATGTATATTTTACTAGACAATGCGCAATATGCCTGCTCGATTCTACGTTTCGTTGCCCTATGATCCGTTGTTCCTCGAACACAATCGCAACTTAATCCTTGGGCTTTTACTCAGATATAAAATAAAAATAATAACTTGAATTCATTCCATGACATCTACATAGATCGGAATAACTCCTACAGACATAAAACATATAATTAGTCTAAAACACTAGCGATTAAATCTCAAACTCCATTAAAGTACATTAAATTAGAGTGCAATAAGCGACTAAAATACATAATTATAGCCTATAAACATTATGACAAACAAACAGATCGTCGTAATTACTATATTGTGTAATTTCTAGAATATTTAATTATTACTATAGTAATTACACCGATTCTAATTACCGAATGGATCTCCAAACCGTTAGTTCAAGCAGTACATATTTTCTTTACGATTCACTCGGCATGTAAGGCCGCATTAATGATTATGCTTACTGTTACGCGGCGCCTTCCTGAGATTCTTTGGAAGGGCAACGTAAGGCTAAGCAACCGATGTCAGGGTGGTTGATGTTCGCCGAGTGAGGTCCCCTCCACACGCTAGACAAGATTGTCAGTGTCGTGCGGAAAAACCAATGCCAACAATTGAGAGAACAGTAATGAGAATTGAATAAAAGCTTGATTGCATTAATGAAAGCTATTACAAAAAGAAGGCAACGCGGTGTCGAAGGGTAGAGACACCAATACAGAGAATTGCTTGCTAGAAAGTTTTTGATTGCTTGATACCCCCTAATAATCTTTAAAAAAATAAACCAAAGGTATATAACTAGACCAAATTACGCTAGAGAAACATAATGAAAGTACATGGAATAAAACTACTCTATATTTACAAGGAAAAGGACTTAGTTTTCTACAAAGGTAGAAATAGGTTCGTTGGCAGCAACTTTGTCTCAGGCATCACGATCTACGCGCGCGGCGCTGTTAGTAGCTGCTTGCGGCTGGCGCTAGCGAGGGAAATCGGTGGGGCGATAGAGGCACATGCGCGCTTGTCACTTGGCGCGGCCAAGACCACAGGGCCATCCGTGGCGCTAGGCGTTGGGAGGCTTGTTAGGACGCCACGAGGTGCGTCCAATGGGTCATGGGGCATGGCTGGAAAACCGCCCATGACATTCTCCCCCACCTGAGTTGGCAACGTCCTCGGTGCCTTACTTGCTAAATAATCTTCAATTAGGCTCTTGTAGGCTTTGAGGTTTGCTCCCCTCTCCCAAGTATTCTCCTCTGCATCGCACCCTTGCCATTTTACCAAGAACTCTTGGTGATCCTTCTTGGAGGCATGAATTACTCGGTCATCAAGAATAGCTTCAGCCCGCCTTTTCCCGATTGAACCGGGGCCTCGAATACTGGGTATTATGAGTTGGCTCCATAAAGGATCCTCCGTGTCTTCCCAAAAAGGTTTCAGTAGACTGACATGGAAGACCGGATGGATTTTCCACCAAGCTAGGGTATCCACCCGGTATGCAACTTTCCCAATGCGTCTTTCAATGGACAAAGGTCCAATATATTTTTGCAACAGGCGAGGGTCATGGACCTCTGCAAATAAGTACCGCTTTGGGATCTTGACCATCACTTTGTCTCCTACTTGGTATTCAACAAAGCGACGATTCTGATCAGCATGCCTATTCATTCGCTTTTGGGCTTTGACAAGATAGCTCCGCACTATCTCCATATTTCTCTTCCATTCTTTTGAGAAGCTAGCAACACGAGGAGATTTTCCCATATTTGGAGCATTCACTGTGTGTGGGAGTAGCGGTTGTTGCCCGATAACAATTTCAAAAGCGTTTTTGTTTTTACTGGAGCTCTTTTGTGAATTGAAACACGGTTGGGCAACATCCAGAAGCTTCACCCAATTCTTCTGCGATCCGGTAACAAAATGGTAGAGATATTCCTCCAACATACCATTGAACCGCTCCGTCTGGCCATCGGATTGTGGATGAGAACTTAAGTTGTGACTCAATTTTGACCCGAGGCACATAAATAGTTGGGTCCAAAAGTTGCTAGTGAAGCGTGAAGCGCGATAACTAACAATGTCTTTGGGCAGGCCCCAATATTTGACGACATGAGAGAAGAAGAGTCGAGCTGTATCTTCTGCTGATATATATTGAGGTGCTGCAATGAAGGTGTCATACTTGGAAAACCGATCCACCACAACCAAGATAGTTGTGAGATCTCCGACCTTGGGAAATTCGGTGATGAAATCAAGAGACACACTTTCCCAAGGTCTCTTCGGAACAGCTAGAGGTTCCAAGAGTCTCGCTTGTATCAAGCGGTCGGACTTGTCCTTTTGGCATACTAGACAAGTCCTCACATACTGCGTGACATAGTCGGCCATTTGGGGCCAATAATATGCACGGCGAATAAAAGTCATGATGCGTTCTTCGCCGGGATGGCCGACCCACAGGGTGTCATGACATTCCGCCAAGAGAGTTCTTCTCAGATCTCCTCCCTTTGGAACGTAAAGTCGGTTCCCTTTTACCTTCAGGAAACCATCCTCCATATAGAACTCGTGAGTCTTGCCCTGTCCTACTAGATCAACCAAATACTGTGCAGCGGGATCCTTGATGAGTAGATCCTGTATCTGGTCTTTAATGGTGGTGGCTACTTCGTTCCCCCTTAGGGTGGCGAGTAGGCACACCAATGCTAGGTCCGATCCGCGACTGAGCTCATCAGCCACATGATTAGACTTCCCACTTCGGTACTCCAAGTTGAAGTTAAATTCCTCTAGGAGTTCCTGCCATCGGGCCTGTCGGCCATTCAGCTTCGGCTGGGTCATGAAATGACTAACAGATGCGTTGTCTGTCTTGACCACAAACGGTGATCCCAACAGATAATGGCTCCAAAGGCGTAAGCAATGAACGACAGCCAATAATTCTTTCTCGTGGGCGACATAGCGTCGCTCTGCATCTTTCAGCTTTCGGCTCTCGTATGTAATGGGATGCCCGTCTTATAGTACGTCCCCGCCAAGAGCATAGTCAGAAGCATCTGTTTGTACCTCGAATGGCTTGGCCAAATCCGGAAGGGCCAAGACAGGGCTACTAGACATAGCCGCTTTTAATGCCTTGAAAGCCTCCGCTCTCCTAGGACCCCAATCCCAAGGCGTGACCTTCTTGAGGAGTTCAGTTAATGATACTGCGATGAGGGAGTAGTTCTTCACAAATCGCCGATAGAAATTTCATAGGCCAATGAATTCCCTCAAGGCGTGGATATCCTTGGGTGGCGACCAATCTGTGATGGCTTGGATCTTTTGCTGGTCCATATTGATCCGCCCTTCCTCAATGAAAAGCCCGAAGAAGTCGATCTGGTTTTGAGCAAAGGAGAACTTGGATAGCTTTGCGTATAATTCATGCTCCCGCAACCGGTCTAGGACCTTCCGCAAGTGCTCCAGGTGTTCTTCCAGTGTCTGGCTATAAACCACAATGTCATCCAAATAGACCACCACAAATTCATCAATGTACTCTCGAAAGACCTGGTTCATTAGGGTGCAAAATGTGGATGGGGCATTAGTCAAGCCGAACGGCGTAACTAGGAAGTTGAACGACCCATATCTTGTCACACAGGTTGTCTTGTGTTCATCGGCCTCGGCAATCCGGACTTGCCAATACTCTGTCTTCATGTAATTTTTTTTGAACACCGTTGCACTCCCCAATCTGTCGAACAAGTCTTCCATGAGCGGAATAGGATACTTGTTCTTCACAGTAATTTTGTTCAGCGCCCGATAATCCACGCAGAGGCGTAGAATACCATCATGTTTCTTTTGGAAAAGCACAGGGGACCCATATGGGGACTTAGAGGTACAATGATCCCTGTGTCTGGCATTTCCGTCAATTGTCTCCGAAGCTCGGTGAGTTCGGGTTGTGACATTCTGTAAGGCACCCGGGAAGGTGGCTTCGCACCCGACACAAACTCAATCTCATGGTCCACAGTGCGCCTAGGCGGAAGTCGCTTCGGCATTTCCTGTGGCATAACATCTTCAAATTCCAATAGTAGCTCCTTTACAGGTGTAGGAAGTGGACTCGATGAGCGTTCTACCTCTTCAATGCATTGGGTAGCCAGAAATGTAGGTTCATGTCTCTTGACTCCCTTTTTCAGTTGCAAGGCCGAGATGTTCTCAGCGGCCATCTTCATGGATATGCACGGAATAATGCAGGGTGTGGCCCCGTTTACTCCCATCATCATAAGCATGTCCGCATACGGTACGGGCATTGTGTTGGGCTGCCTCAAGAATTCCATCCCAACTATAAACTCAAAGTCATCTATGATCAAAACGCGCAAGGTGAACTTTCCTTCATAAGGACCCATCTTCACCGGTACTTCTATGGCTATTCCACCCACTGGCTGAGGAGGTGAGTTAATAGCCTTGACATGACCCCGACCCTTTCCCACAACTATCCCAAGACGCTCCACCTGAGTTGAGGCCAAGTAGTTGTGAGTAGCACCTGTATCTATCATCGCCCGAATGGGTTTGCCGTTTACCCTCAGTTCAACGAACATCAAGGTCCTCTCTTGCTTAGGAGGAGTCCCTTTATTCGTCTTCTTTTTCCCCTTCTTGGCGACTGGGTGGGGGTCTTCTTCTTGCGGATACCAACACTGGTTCCCGCTAATGCCTTAGAAACAGAACCCACAATGGCATTGAAGGCACCGACCGGTTCGGTCTGTTCATCATCCGCTTCATCATCTGTCCCATCATCATAAGCTTGATGGGCATTCATCTGTGCATGTGGGCACTCATTATTCCAATGTGGCCCGCCGCAATGACGGCACCCTGAGGGTGGCTTTCTCCCCCGATCATTGCTGTTTGACGCAGCACTGTTGCTGCCTGAGGAGGGAGCCTTAGATTTGCCTGCACTCCGGTCTCCCCCACTTATGTTAGGGCCACCATTGGTAGGCTGGCCTCCTTTGTAACCCGCTCGGACAGGCGGCTGCGGCTTATCCTTCCGAGTCTCCATTTGGTAGTCCCAAGGCATTCCGCTGCTTGGATTGCCTTGGGAAGAGTATCTACCCTTTGTCTTTGCAGCTCCATGCGGGCATAAGGTTTCAACCCTTCCAGGAATGTGAAGAGCTTGTCCTTGTCCCCCATGGCGCGTATGTTCAGCATGAGTGCAGAGAATTCTCGCACATAGTCCCGCACTGATTTGGGCTGGCAGAGCTCCCGTAGTTTCCTCCTTGCATTGTACTCAACATTTTCGGGGAAGAACTGTAGGCGTATGGCTGCCTTCAGTTCTGCCCATGTCTCCAAAGCATCTTCACCGACCCTGATGGCTTCGTACTTCACTCGCCACCAAAGCTTAGCATCACCCTGCAGATACATGGCAGCAGTTGATACCTTCTTGGCTTCTTCTAGGCCTCCCACGGCATCGAAATACTGCTCGATGTCGAAGATGAAATTTTCCACTTCTTTAGCATTCCTAGCCCCACTGTATGGCTTTGGCTCATGAATTTTCAGCTTTTGTGCCAAGGGGGCGAGGTTCACAGCACCCCCGATTTGATTCCACCGCCTCGAAGCAAGCCTTGTAGAGCAGCACTGACAATGTTGAGCTGGCCTGTCAAGTTGTCGATAGTTTGCTGTATGGCAATCATCCTGTCTGCCTCTTGTGCCCTGTGGGCTAAATCCTCGGCGCGCTCCTGTTGGAGGCCCTCAAATTTATCAAAAATTTCGGCTGCCTCAGTAGCTGCCGTTTGCCGATCTCCTTCAGAGTTGCGACTCATGTTTCCTATGTCAACTTCGGCTTGGGCCATTCTGCGGTCCAGGTCGTCCAACCTTTGCACTAGGCTGGTTTTTAGTTCCGGCACCGTATCCACAATGGGTCGTAGTACGTCAACCGTCTCCTCAATGGCCGCAATGCGTTCCCCATGATTCACCATGGTTAGAAATGGTGGTAATGCCAATGCGTTCCCTCGTCCGATGTCGAGCCTAGGCTCTGATACCAACTGTTACGCGGAGCCTTCTTGAGATTCTTTGGAAGGGCGACGTAAGGCTAAACAACCGATGTCAGGGTGGTTGTTGTCCGCCGAGTGAGGTCCCCTCCACACGCTAGACGACATTGTCAGTGTCGTGCGGGAAAACCAATGCCAACAATTGAGAGAACACTAATGAGAATTTAATAAAAACTTGATTGCATTAATGAAAGCTATTACAAAAAGAAGGCAATGCGGTGTCGAGGGGTAGAGACACCAGTACAGAGAATTGCTTGCTAGAAAGTTTTTGATTGCTTGATACCCCCTAATAATGCTTAAAAAAAATAAACCAAAGGCACATGACTAGACCAAATTACGCTAGAGAAACATAATGAAAGTACATGGAATAAAACTACTCTATATTTACAAGGAAAATGACTTAGTTTTCTACAAAGGTAGAAACAGGTCCGTTGACAGCAACTTTATCTCAGGCATCACGATCTGCGCGGGCGACATTGTCTCCGCGCGCGACGCTGTTGGCAGCTGCTTGCGGCTGGGCGCTAGCGAGGAAAATCGGTGGGGCGACAGAGGCACATGCGCGCTTGTCACTTGGCGCGGCCAAGACCACGAGGCCGTCCGTGGCGCTAGACGTTGGGAGGCTTGCTAGGACGCCACGGGACGCGTCCAAGAGGTCATGGGGCATGGCTGAAAACGCCCATGACATTACATATGAAAAAACGGAGTAGGCTAGTGATTGAGAAGAGAAAGCAAAGTGCGCCTCATTGTAAAATAAAATAAATACAATATGAAATAAAAGATTTCTTATTTTAAATATTCTTGAATTTTAAATCAGATGACTATTATAAAGTGTGTGTTAATAAAAGTGTCAAAAGTATACTTTAACAGTCATGCATTAACAGACACCTAAGATCTTATAAATACATGTTTTTACCTCCGTACATCCGTAGGTGTTCGCCTTCTCTCTTCTCAATATTTTTACAAACATATTGAGCTCGTTTGGATTGGCTTAAAAAAGTAATTTTTCAATAGAAATAATATTTAAGCCAAAAAATAATAAGTTAGAATTGTCCACCTTCGTGCTTGCTTGTTTTAAGTAATTTTTAACTTAGTTTAAGCCTTTTTTCTTTTGTCAAACACTAAAAATAGTTTAAAATAACTTAAAAGCTTATTTGACCAACTTAAAAGTCAATCCAAACACCCTCCTATTCTTGTGAAAATTCAAATTTTGTTTTGACTTTGTAAAACCTGATGAAATTCTGTTAAAGACGCATAACAATATAAAGAGGGCAAAAAAAAAAATTAACCATAATTAAAAATCTACCTCTATTGTTAATTACTTGAGTGACCAGCTTACTTCGCGAGGAAGTTAATTTTAGTATGAAAGCTGGTCACGAGAGACATCTTGGTGTTCAGACTTCTTCAACAGCTTGTTTAAAAATGTAGCAGAGATGGTGCACGTTGCAGGGCGACTGAATTCTTCACCATATTTTGTATTTTTCTATTGTGCGATGAATAGTACTATAAATTTGGTTTTCCCCAGTTATGATGATCTACAAGATTAAGTAATGTTTATAGTTATTCTAATTTAATAACTTAAGAAACAACAAATAATATGTTAATACTAAATAAAATATAGTGATAGTATTAAAAACTTGATATATACAGGATTTATCCTTTTTTTATATATCCTTCGAATAAAGGGATATCAAAGTATCTTAGTATGCTTCGGGCCTATATTACTCTCTCCGGTCCAAAATAAGTGATTTTTTATCTGTTTTCACACATATTAAGAAATTTATCTTTTAGCATTAATTAGCAATGTAATTGATCATATTAACTTTTACTATCCTTCATAAACACTTCTAACACATACTCAACACTATTTACTCAAGGGCAATATAGGAAAAAAATAATAATTAATTCATTCTCGAAATCTGGAAAAATAACTTATTTGGACCATATAAAAAAGGCCAAAAATCACTTATTTTGAATCGAAGAAGTAATTTTTAAACGTGTTCTCTTGAAATTGGAGAAATAAAGAAATTAAAAACGAAAACAAAGTGTTTAACAAATTTTGTGGAAGACCTTCAACGTTGGGAAGAAGCAAAATTAACATCCAGCTCATTTTTTCTTTGAAAAGCCCTAGGAAGCAATCCTCTCAACTTCCCTTTGACGGCCTTGGAATTCATAGTCGTTGACTATAAATTTGCCAACTTTATGAGTCGAGGACAAATTTACTGAACACAATTAATACATGAAAGTGGAACTAACGGTAATTGGAGATGAGGGCGATCAAAGGGATTGAGCGATCGAAAAGTTTACGTTTTATGCATTGACTATGCATGGATAAAGTAAACTATTTATATTAAACAAATATAAATAATTTTTTATTAAGTATTATTCAGTAATTTGATAAAAATAATAACTATACTGCTAAACATGCAAAAACATATACATTATTAGGGGTCGTTTGGTTGGAATACGATTTATACCGGTATAAATTTTGTCCGTATAACTTATATTGGGATAAGTTATGTTGGGATTAGTTATGATGTGATTGTTGTTTATTAATTGTTTAGTATGTTGTATTAAGAATGACAATTGCATAATTTCTAAGAAGAAGGTATAAGTTATACCGGTGATAATTACCTCACCTTCTATAAGGGATAAATTATCCCAGTGTTAAAATTAACACCAGGATAACTTATACATGGTTTGCTAACCAAACATGGTATTAAGGTGGTATTAAACTTTTATACCACCCTTATACCTTCTTATACATCATACCAAACGACCCCTTAATGTATATAACTTCAATCCAATTTAACATACAAAATGTATGCGAGGCTTTTATTCTTCTCTAGATTATGAGAAGCCAGATTATACTTTTGTAACGACCTAACCGTTTGTTTTGAGCATTGGTGTTCAACTCGGTGGTTTGAGGTCATGAGTAGCTTCATATGGTCTATTAGGACTTGTGTGTATGGTCCGTTTTGATTTTCGAGTGGTTCAACATTGATTTGGGAGAATGATTCTTAGATATGAAGCTTTAAGTTGGAAGGTTAACCAAGTTTGACTTTTGTGTATTTTACCTCGGATAGGAGTTTTGATGGTTCCGTTGGATCCGGATGGTGATTTTGGACTTGGGCGTATGCCTGAATTTGCATTTGGATGTTTCTAGACGATTTTGGCACTATTTAGCAAAAATTGGCAATTTGGAGGTTGAAATATTCATAGGTTTGACCGGGAGTTTACTTCGATGTTATCGGTTTCGTATAGTTATTCCAAGATTTGGAATATGTTCGTTATGTCATTTGGAACTTGTATGCAAAATTTGGGTCCATTTCGGATTGGTTATTTTTGAATCGGACGCTTGGTTCGAAGTTTGATGTTTATGAACTTAAGAGATTGATCTTAATCGACGATTCATGGTTTTGATGTCATTAGTGATTAGAGGCCTTGAGTAGGTCCATGTTATATTTTGGGACTTGTTATTTTGTTCGGATGGGGTCCCGAAAGGCACATATGTGTTTCAGATTGGTTTTCAGATCATTTTGGGTTATGTTGACTTTACTGAAGGTTTTGGTTCTGGTGTGTCCGTATTTACGGCGGTTGGACCCAGATGTGAGCCCACATATGCAGTTGAATGAGCATAGAGCGGGAGCGGGAGCGCATTTGCGGAATAGGGTGGCAGATGCGGGTGCACATGTATGCTTTTGGGACCGCAAATGCGGTAGGTCGTTTGTGGGGCTGGTATCGCATAAGCGAGATTTCTACCACAAATGCGACTCAATGACCACAAAAGCGGACCACAAAAGCGGATTCATTGAGAGATCTTATTTATTACGAGGGTTTTTTCATTTTATCACATTTGGAGATTTGAAGCTCTATTTTGGGCGATTTTGGAAAGGATTTTCAATTTATGGATTGGGGTAAATATTTTTTTTACTCATATTTGATTATTTTACATGATTCTGTCTTTGGTATTTGATTCATGCTTTTAAAGGAAATTGTTGGGGAATTTTTTTCTAAACTTTCCTAAAGTGTATAATTGAGTTTTGAACATTGAATTGGAGTGGATTTGAGTGACATTAATATGGTTGTACTCATGTTCGATTGGGTTCACCAGAATTTGTGTCTTTTATTGGATTTGGAGATACGGAATGAATTTTTGGTTGGGTTTGAGTTTTTGATTAAAGATTCGGCTTTTATCACTTGAGTATGGTTCCTAAGTAATTATTTGATGCTTTTGAGTTGCTTTTGGCTAGTTTTGAGTCGTTCAGAGATTGATTCACTCGGGATGGCATTTTTAGAGTAATGTTTGACTTGCTCGGTATTTGATTTGGCTTGTTCGAGGTAAGTAACATATCTAAACTTGGATTTGAGGGTAATTATCTATGAGAACTATGATAATTAAGATGGGAATTGGGGTGACGTATGTTCCAGGTGATAGGCGTGTGTGCATGCACCGAGGTATTCATGATTCAGGTAGTTTTTAGGCTATTATGTGCCTTGTTTTTCTATCATGCTTCTTTGACATCACAGTTTCTCCATTAATATACGTGAGATATTATTCAAGCTAGATATCATGTCTAGGCCACCTGCTTAGTTGTTTGAGACATGTTAAGGCTATTTTTGCCATGTTATTTTTGCCATATATATATATATATATATATATATATATATATATATATATATATATATATATATATATATATCAACATTTTATATCTCTGGCTCTGTGCACTTTTGATATGATGTCTCACATGGTATCAGTGTCTTTATACGTGACACGAGTTTGAGCTGTATTTGAGGAATAATGTGATATTCTGTGTTATATAATTGGATTATCATTACCAGAAATTCGACAAAAATCGACCAAGAAAAATCGACCAACTTTGATCGGTCAAGGCCAAAAAATCGACCAAAGTTGGTCGTTTTATCAAAATTATTTCAGTTTTTTTTTTTTTTTTACAAAACCGACAAACTTTGTTCAGTTTTTCTTTGGCGCAAAATGCGGGAAACTATTTTTGAGTCCCGCAAAATTTATTTTTCAAGAAACCGACCAACTTTGGTCGGTTTTTCAATTAAAATAAATATTAAAAAAACGACCAAAATTGGTCGGTTAATTCGGCCGGTCATTTTGAAAAACCGACCAACTTTGGTCTGTAATTTTTTAAAATAAAACCGACCAACTTTGGTCGGTTATTTCTTGCGAAAAATACAATTAAAGAGTATAAATAAATAAAAAGACAATCTTAAAAGAAAATGCACCAATGATCTAGTCGTAGAATAGTATCCTGCCATAGTACAGACCCCAGTTCGATTCCCAGATGACGAATCTTTTGATTACATAATTAAAATACCGACCAACTTTGGTCGGAAAAGACCGACCATCTTTGGTCGTTTTTTTTTTCCGATTTGTTTTGAATTTAATTGACCAACCAACGTTGGTCGGCAATTTTCGACCAACTTTGGTTGGTATTCTTTTCCGACCGTCAAAATATCGTCCACACGTAAATGGTCGCGTTTTGGTCGGTAATTGGCCAAAATCGACCAACTTTGGTCTGTTTTTTCTGTCGGTTTTTAGCGGATTTCTAGGAGTGTATGTTTCTGTGAGATGTGAGCCAATGAGACTTGAGTGGATTGATGACTGTTATGGGTCATAGAGCAGTGTTGTGAGTTATATTGGATAAGTTGTACGACGCAACAGATTGTTATTTGGATCAGGTTGCACGCCGCAATAGGTCATATTGGCTTATGATTAGCGTTTGGCAGGATCCGCCCCTCCGGAGTTTGACATGCCAGCAGTGGGCACATGCACAGTGATTAAATACACATGCTTTGGTGAGGGGCATTGATGCCAGGCACCCGTGCAATGCTGAGCGAATGTGTGTGTGATGAAGTGGGGCATTCGAGCCCGACACCTTGAGTGTGCTGAGAGTGAGTATACTTAATGATATTACTATGATATCATTAACTTGACATGTATATTTGACATGTAGGCACAAAGATGTGTCGTACTCAATGTTAAGATATGGACTTTTATATACACATGTTTAATTGATTTTCAGTGTTATGATTTGATCTTTTATAAATACATGTTTAGTTGATTTTCAATGTTAAGATTTGGACTTTGATTATTATACATGAAAAGCATGTCTACTTTTTTCGTAACTGTGAACGAGCTGGCACAATATCTTTTGAGTTGTTTAACCTTTACTGTCCTCATTATATTATTACAAGTTGTTATTGGCTATTGGTGTTGGACACTGATCTTCTTCCGAGCTCGTCACAACTTTCAACCTGAGGTTAAATTTGTTACTTATTGACTACATGAGGTCGGTTGTACTCATACTAGACTTCTGCACCTTGCGTGCAGATCTTGGAGCTAATGCTGATGTGTATTGCGGGAACTGGCATTGAAGATGTACCTACTTCCGGATATAGCTGCCACTTGTCCTTGGTAGCTTTAGAATTGTAATCTGTTTTGGTTGTATTTATACCAGCTTTGTAAATTTAAGTCTTAGTGGTTCTTGACTTGTACTACCGTCCTTGAGAAATTATATAAACTTCAATTATTTCACTTCTTGACTCTTATCTCATTATCATTAGCTTGTGTTGGTTGTCATTTGGCTTATCCAGCGGGTTGGATTAGGCGCCATCACGACTAGACAAATTTTGGCTCGTGAAAACTTTTAAAAAAGGGATGGTCATAAACAGAGGCGGAGCCAAGATTTGAACCTTATGGGTTCGGGATTGTAATCCTTTCAAGTCACTGGGTTCTAAATCAATAAGTTTTACATATCCAATGAATTTCTTAAGACAAATACATAGTTTGAGCAAAAGTTACTAGGTTCGGCCGAACCCGCATTCGATACTCTGCCTCCGCCCCTGGTCATAAACATTAACTTTTTAAAGTAAGTTTCAGAAAATGGATATAGACCAAATTCATTTTACTCATTAATATTTATTAAGAACCATGTTAAAGAAAAAAGTATAGTCTGAACCAAAATTTTGTGTATCACGAATGCTTCAAGCATGTTAAAGCATTTCCCCTTTTTTTTTTCTCCAAACCTTAACGAAGATTTACTTGTTGCATAGAGCAAATGAAAACAATTTGCTTACATCAAAGCCAACTCTCTTTTAGCGTCACATAAAAGGGCTGTGTATTACTCTAAACTGTGATATGTATAGACAGGGACCACTTTCTCCCACTGCAACATGAAAAGTTATATACTTCCGCCATAAAAGAATAGCGTAATTAACAATACCAACTGTGGAGGAGAGAACCAGAGATTTTTGCATGGCAGAGACGACGTGTCGCCATAAAAAAGGAAGCGGAAAAACTATGGCAGCAAACAGCATGTGAAGACCAGCAACCCTCTCTCTTTGCCTTGGAACTCGCAAAAGCTAGCACTAAAGGAAATTGGATTAAATTCTTAGATGCTGGCTTGTTTAATATTGTTCAGTCATTCGTCGGCATAAATTGTAGGCTGTTTCCTTTTAACGTTTTGAAATCCATTGATTCAATTATGTCGGAATCATATCGTGCGTAGAATTCAGTTAAAAGAAAATGCAAAATAATCAAGATTTTCTTTTTTATTCCTGTGACTCTTCGAACATTGATTAAGGTTGAAGAAATTTCATTCATCTCACACAGTCTTTGATGATGAAAGTAAGCTGTTGATCGTGTAGCTGCACTTTCATTACTAAAAAACTTAAGTAGCTTATAGTTTAAAGGTAGACACGGGATGAAGATGACTTTTGTGAGACATAAATTAGAGCTGTCAAAACGGCCAGTTCTGACTTATTGGTCGTAAAATTCTAATAGTCTAATCCAACTTAGCTCTTCATTTAAAAAGTAGTATAAAGTACCAATTCAGTAATGCTAAGCAGGCCGCAAACTGACGCTTTAATTTCTTTAGGAAAAAATATATTCAATAAAGTCACTCTACGGTGACAAGTAGTTTTGCACACAATTTTTTGAACAAAATCTAACAATGTGATCCATCTTTTCACCATCTAATAGGATTGTAGTAAATCCAGAGTAATAGCATTTCTAGTTAGACGATTGAGCAGTCTGTGATGTACAAATGTGTAACGATGGTGCAGGTTAGCTAACTTAAGCTAGGAGGTTAGTGAGTTAGTTAATGTAACTAACTAGGTGATTTTTGTTGAAGAATAAGTTTTAATAAACCCAACAGGATCGGTATCACTTATGTATTCACCTGATACGATGAGATGATTACACTGGTGTATTTATACACATAGAACAGTACACGAAATAGGCATGCTGTCTGTCATGGGCGGCTTTCCAGCCATGCCCCATGACCCCTTGGACGCGCCCCGTGGCGTCCTAGCAAGCCTCATAACGCCTAGCGCCACGGACGGCCCCGTGGTCTTGGACGCACCAAGTGACAAGCGCACATGTGCCTCTGTCGCCCCACCAATTTCCCTCGCTAGCGCCCAGCCGCAAGCAGCTGCCAACAGCTTCGCGTGCGCAGACAATGCCGCGCGCGCAGATCGTGATGCCTGAGACAAAGTTGCTGCCAACGGACCTGTTTCTACCTTTGTAGAAAACTAAGTCCTTTCTCTGTAAATATAGAGTAGATTTATTCCATGTACTTTCATTATGTTTCTCCAGCGTAGTTTAGTCTACTCATGTAACTTTGGTTTATTGTTTTTAAGCATTATTAGGGGGTATCAAGCATTCAAAACTTTCTAGCAAGCAATTCTCTGTACTGGTGTCTCTACCCCTCGACACCGCGTTGCCTTCATTTTGTAATAACTTTCATTATTGCAATCCAGCTTTCATTTCAAATCTCATTACTGTTCTCTCAATTGTTGGCATTGGTTTTCCCACACGGCACTAACAATCTAGTCTAGCGTGTGTTGGGGACCTCACTTGGCGGACAACAACCACCCTGACATCAGTTGCTTATCCTTACGTCGCCCTTCCAAATAATCTCAGGAAGGCGCCGCGTAACATGTCGCATGCATAACAAAGGACCTTAGATATAATGATTCTAATCATAGTTATCCTAGGCTAATCCTTATCTTGAGGGTCTCATTCATACAAGAATTAGATAGGCTTGCCATAATACTCCCCTTGCAAGCTGAAGGAATTAATCAAAGCAAACTGAGGTTAAAGATTTAGTTAACACATCTGCTAATTAATCCTTGGAGGATAGAGAGTGGGCGAAATGATCTTTAATAGCAAACCTGTTACAAACAAAAGTGAAAATCAATCTCTTACCGTCTTAACTTGATTTCCGGTCAACTCATCCTTCTATGTTGCAATAGGGTCGTGTAATACCTTTCCACTCCTCAAAGATATTGCATTTATTGTATCTCTCAGATTCTTCTCGGTATTAAAAGAGAGGGTTCTTGGAGCCCTCTCGTACGACAAACTAGCAATTTGTCCCACTTGCCTCTCCAAATTTTGTATAGTTGTACCATGAGCAGCCTTCATTAGATCTTCCTTGCTAGACTCACTAGATATTCCTTGCTAGAATGATTTTATTTTACTTACAATCAATTATTTTAATATCACAACCATAGAACAATTTGCCTTGAGAACCCTCTTAGTCTTCAAATGTGATGACCCAAATGGTCATCTTATGAATTAAGACATCATTCCGGGCTCATTAGCCTTAGAAACATTTAATTTTATTCATCTCGATTTGCATGCGCAGTCCGGGCGTAAATCCGGAAAGCTTTTATGTGGAAATATAGGAATTAATAAATTTTGAGAGTAATATTTGATTTTCAGTTGACTTGGGTCAACATTTTTGAGTAAACGGACCCCGAACCGTGTTCCGACGGTCCCGCGAGGTCCGTAGTAAAATATGGTTGGGCGTATGCCCGGAATTGAATTTCGAGGTCCCTTACTTTAGAAATCAATTTTTGAAGAAAATTGTTGTGCTGAATTTTAAAGGAAATAAAGAAATGAATTAATGTTTGAACTCATTGGTATCGGGCCCGTATTTTGGTTCCGAAGCCCGGTACAGGCCTGTTATGATATTTAAGTCCTGTTTGTGAAATTTGGTGGAAATCGGAGTTCATTTGACGTGATTCGGACGCCCGTTTGAGAAAATAGTGAATTTGAAGTGTTCTTGAGAAAATAGTGAGTTTTGATGTTAAATTCGTAGTTTCTGGTGTTATTTACGTGATTTTCTCGCACGAGCAAGTCCGTATAATATTTTTAAACTTGCGTGCATGTTTGGTTTGGAGCCTTGAGGGCTCGGGTGAGTTTCGGGTAGGCCACAAAGTGTTTTGAGACTTAGAAACATACATGGACCTGTAAAGTTGCAGAACCACATGTCTCTGAACCTGGAAGTGTGGCAGCTCTAGGAATTCCGCGACCGCGATTCAGATTCCGCGGCGCGCTGGGGATTCCGCTGACACCGGTAGTTAAGGCCCAGATTTCGCCGCCGCGCTCACTTTTCCGCTGATAGCGGTGGGCAAGGTCCAGGATTCCGCTGCAGCGACCATTATCCCGCTGACAGCGGTGATAGGAACCTGAGGCGTACATTATATACATGACTTTTTCATTATTTTACTACTTTTCAAAAATAATAGAACCCTAGAACAAAAGAGGTGATTTTTCAAAATATTTTTCTTCCCCAAATCATAGGTAAGTGATTTCTAACTCATCTCTTTCAATCCTTAACTATTTGTTTTACAAGATTTCATCATAGAATCTAGAAAAGTTCATGGTAGAATTAGGGAGTTTTTTGGGTAGAACATAGGAATTTCTAAATTTGGGGATTTAGACCACGGATTGAGGTCGGATTCCAAAACCAATTGCATATCCGGGCTTGGGGGAGAATGGGTAAACGAGTTTTGATCCGAACCCCGAGTTTAGACCAGGGCCCGTGATCGATTTTCATATTTTAATAGGAAAACTTAGGAAAACCATAATCTTGCATTAAAGTTAGTTCCTTTAGCAATGTTTAATGATATTAAACCAATTATGACTAGATACGAGTGAGTTGAAGGTCAATTCTAAAGGAAAAGAAGTGCTTGAGCAGTGAGTGGCCTGCGAAATTGAGGTAAGTGTTGTGTCTAACCTTAGCTTGAGGGAATATGTATCATGTGACTACTTGCTACTTGTTTTGTTACTAAATCCAATGTATAGGTGAGGTGACGAGTACCTATACTTTGTGGTCAGGTCATAACATGCGAGTGAAAGTTAATTCTTGTTATTGGTTGTTTTAAAGCATATCATCTATGATTATTGTTGTTATTGAAATGTTGAAAGATTAGTATCCGGTTCCACTGAGATGGATAATATTGTGAACGTAGAGTTGAGATTGAAATATTAAATGGTGATAGAAACTATGATGAAATACTGATTCCTGGTGAAATTCCTCTTTATATGTTATTGATGATTGTGTGATTGGTGAGGAAGAGTGTAAAGCACGAAGGATGATGCCATGCATGATTTATTTATATTGTGAGGAAGAGAGTAAAGCACGAAGGGTGATGCCGTGCATTCTTAATCTATAATCTGGTGAAGATAAGAGTAAAAGCACGAAGGGTGATGCCGTGCAGGTTTCCTTTCTATTTTTAATTGCTAAAAATTATTGTTGATCACTGTTTAATTCTGTCTTATTGTTTTCCTTATTCCTGATGTTAATTTTCCCACTGCATGTTCCCTTCCCATGATTTGGTTATCTTTAAAAATCTTTATTTGTTGTTATTTCTATTAGCATGATTACTCTGTCCATGTTTTTATGTGGTGTCTTGTCATAGTCTCGTCACTATTTCGTCGAGGTTAGGCTCGATACTCTGCACTTACCAGTACAGATCCAGGTACTGGTCAGAGTTGATAGTTGAGCAGTAGCTGATACTATTCGCACGAAGACACGAGGTAGATCTGCTGGCGTCCGCAGAATCCTAGAGTCTTCTCTATATTATCTAGATTACTGTTTTATTTGATTCAAAACAATTATGCATTATTTCTTTGAGACAAATACTTGTAGTATTCATTAGTAGTTCGTGAATTGTGACTCCAAACTCTGGGTAGTTAGACATTAGTATTAGCTCGAGTTTCGTACATTATTTCATATATTATTCAGAAATTCATTTATTGGGATAATATTCGAGTTCGTATTATATTTTATTTTGTTTTAAATATTGAATCCCACTAACATTGGCTTGCCTAGCAAGTATAGTGTTAGGCGCCATCACGATCCCGCAGGTTGGGAATTTGGGTCGTGACATCAAATCCCTAGAATACTAGAATCTGCATATACGATCACAACTACACTACTCAAATAGCTGACACATTCCTCATATACGCTCAACCCACGAGAAGTACTTCTATAATTCTTTCGTGCCACAAAGAAAAATCTGGACATCAGTAGTTGATCAACTAGGCGATTACTATAATACCAGTCAGGAATCTACGAGTCGAAACACAGTGCGCCTTCTGGAGTGCGCACCCTTCTTAGGCGGCATCAAATAATGCTAACATTCTTTTAAACATTTGAAATCGTCCATGCTGTCTAGAACCTCGGCTTACGAAAGGTAAAAGGAAGGGTAGCAATAAGAACACCAAGTAGAAAATCGAAGCAAAAATACAAAACTAAAACTAAGTACTGCAATCAGAAAGACGAAACAACAACAAGTAATCACAGAAGTCAAGGAATACAAAAATACAAAATAACTCATGTACTAAAGCTACTGTTATAGACAAGGAAAACACTTCCCTACCTGTCTTAACCCTTTACCTTTATTCTCAACCTCCACACCTTCTTGTTTATGGTCATGTCCTCAGTGAGCTGGAGCAATGCCATATCTTGCCTAATCACCTCCCCTAATACTTCTTCGGCTTGCCTCTACCTCTCCTTAGGCCCTCCGAGGCCAACCTCTCACACATCCTCACTGTTGCATCTCTACCTATCCTCTTCACATGCCCGAACCATCTAAGACTTGCCTCCTACATTTTTTCCTTCATAGGGACCACACTCACCTTATCCCGAATAACTTTATTTCTAATTCTATCTAACCTGGTATCCCGTACATCTATCTCAACATCCTCATTTCAGCCACCTTCATCTTTTTGGACATGAGAGTTCTTGACAGGCCAACACTCTGTCCCATATAACACATCCGGTTTGACCGTTGCTCTATAAAGATTACCTTTAGTTTTAGGTGACACATTCTTATCATACAAAACACCGAAAATGAGTCTCCATTTCATCCACACCGCCTTAATACGATCTGTGACATCCTTGCCAATATCTCTATTCCCTTGTATAACTGACCCAAGGTATTTAAAATTTTTTATCCTGGAGATGACTTGAGAATCAAGCCTCACTTCTTCGTCCACTTGGAGTCACACCATTGAACTTGCACTCTAAGCATTTTGTCTTGATCCTGAGCAACTTCAAACCTTTAGACACTAGGGGCTGCATCCAACTCTAACCTCTCATTTGCACCGCCTCGCGTCTCATCAATCAGAACAATATCATCTGCAAATAACATGCACCGCGACACCACGTCAAATAACGACGCCAAAATTTGACTAGCGCAAAACACAACAAGAAATTTGATGCTCGCTAGTTAAAGATAGTATAGTACAATTATCGTCTCCATAGGGATTAGATTTAAACAATGTTCAAATAACTTATGAATTATTGCAATTTAGGATGATGAATACTTTTATTGAAATGATTATGAACTAAACTTCACTATTAAAATTTAAGCAATTTACAACCCACGGAAAGTCAAGAGTTGAGCAACACAGAAATAATCAATGGGAGAAATAAGGGTAGCTATCCATTTTTTCTTTATCTCTCCCTTTTTCTTTTCTCTTCCCTCTTTCTTCCTTTCTTGCTATCCATTTCTTCTTATTACCCTTCCCGAGCCGAGTGTCTATTGGAAATAGCCTTTCTACCTATTAGGTAGGGGTAAGGTCTGCGTACAGACTACCCTCCCCAGACCCCACCCACTGGAACATACTGGATTTTGTTATTGTTGTTGTTGTTGTAGAAATAAGGGTAGCGATAGGACGATGTAAATAGCTATTCGGGAACTAACTATAGTTCAATTCACTCTAAAGTTCTAATGATTCTTACTAATTCACTCTATGTTAATTCAATCGCATAGTCAAGACTCCTCTCTCGATTAAATCTGAACTCTACGAGGTGAGCTAATATAAATCATTGTGAAAGTATGCAAGAATACGTTAATGGACTAATCTTTGGGAAGACGTCTCTCGAATATTCTTCTAACTTGGTTTAATCAACAAAAGCTTTTTGATTACTTAGAAGAATCACTAACTTAAACCAAACAAAATAATGCAAAGATAATCACCCAAATATTTCTCTTTCAATTAAATAATTCGGTGAACAAAGTTGCAATCAATTCAAATCTCCATAAGCGAATTCATGCAAAGAATTAAAGTTAAATACACAAATATCAATAAAAATACCATATCCGTCAAAGCCTAAGGTAAACTACTCCATAATCATGGAGAAAGTCATCACAATAAAGTTGAACAAGAAAACATGAATTCAATCCAAACTCGGGTGTTGATTTGAGAAAGGAATGATAAATCCTTGTGCCTTAGAATTTCCAATGCTCTCCAATCTTCCGTAGGTCAAAAGTCCTCTCAAAATCTTGTTTGGTGTATTTATACCATGTATGATAGGGCCCCGATGAAATTACCCTTTCCAAGCCGACGTGGAAAAATTGTACAACAAAAGTACACTAGCACGGCGCGCCCGCTGATAAGTGTGGATTTTAAACACTAATTAGTACCTTCTTGCGTTAGTTTTTAGCCCGAAAGTTGTGATTTTTAACTTTAATTCTAATGAAAATGTGTGAATTATAGGTGTGCTGAATCATGTGAGCTCAACAAAGAAATCTAACCCAAAGATGAGATATTTCAGCATAAATCATTCAAGAGGAGAAGCAAAAAGTGTGGTCGCATTTGAGGTTCACACTGTCAAGGCTGAAAGGTCAGAGAAGGTACAATCGAACAAGTCTGAGTCCTCTTCAAAGTGTGGTCCGCACCAAATTGGTGCGGTCGTAGAAGCTAAAGTGCGGCCACATAAGCTTATGCGTGGCTACATAATTTCTTGAACTGAAAGCACTTGCAAGACCAACCTACCAAAATGCGGACCGTAGATTTAATTGTGCGACAACAGAACCCTCCGAAGGGCATTTTTATTAGAAATTTTAGAGCAGTATAAATAGACGAGAAACACTTGTTTAGGGTAACTTTTGTACTCTAGCGGCAGCTAGCGGTTATCTTTGGTTATTTTGGGCAACTTGTTACTACAATTAGAGAAGTTCAACTAATTTTTCACTTTAATTCTAGTTTTACGTCTTTAATTACTTATTCTTTTTATCTTTCTTTGTCAATTACAATGAGTAGCTAGATTTTATCTAGTGTTGTGATCCAACCCTATTGTGTAAAACTTATGGGTGTTTAATATTATTGCTTGCTATTGTTTGAGTTGATGACCATTTCATATTCCTAAATTGGGGTGTGAATCAGACATGATCAATTTTTGGCATTGTTGCCAGGGAATTTACGGTTTTAGCTATATACATGAGTTTGTTTCTTGAAATATCTTATTTTACTTTCATGATTCTAATTTGTTGAAGTGATTGTAAGTTCCAAATAGCGAATAATAACCATGGAAACTTTCCATTGGGAGAGGTGGATGGCAAGGAGGAGAAACTTGATGAAATGCCTCAAGCCCCACAACAAAACCGTCGAGGTTGTGGGAAACAAGACAATGTGCTTCCACCTCCCCACCTCTACCACCGCTATAACAACAAGCAGCGCAACATCAAAATTTTCCAAATGAAGGCTATGCAAGTACCATAGTCCCCCTTGCATTAGAGCGAGAAACTTTCAAATTGCCAATGTGATGCTTACATTGCTCGAGGAACGAGGTTATTTCACTGGGGGAGCAAATAAATAAATATTTCGGAAGATGCTTTTCGGTTAAGGATTTTTCCTTTCTCACTATGGGGTTAGGCTTTGTATTGGTTGGAACATTTGCATAATCATTATATTCATACATGGGATGAATTGGCGGCGAAGTTTATTTCAAAGTTCTTCTGTCCCGGGCACATGACTACTCTAGCGAATGAAACATTGGCATAGCACAGTTCAAGTTCTTCAAACAACTAAATGGGTCGTATTGAGAACATGTGCAAACAAATAACGGAAAAGAATGCGGATTCGGATGCCCAACTTGCCTCAAATACCACGTCAATCCCTAATCATGAAGTTTAAATGGCTGAACATCTCTCATGCTCTTAATACTCGTCCTAAGGGTGTATTACCAAGTGACATGGTAGTTGACCCAAAGGGTGGTAATAATCTAGGACATGCTATATCAGTTATCGCAAGAAGTGGAAGAGGCGGGGATGCACCCACCTAAAATGAAAATCAAATTGTATAATATGACCAAATGATCCAAGAGGAGAAAATCCAACGAAATAATGTTCAAGAATATGATGATGTTCGGATCGATATTGATGATGGTGTGGAGGAGACTTAAGAAGAGGTGAACCCGTCTAGAGAACACATTATTGACATACTGAACCGGTAGTGCAAAAATCTAAGGCGCCAATGCAAAAGCCTCTACCTCCATATCATCAAAAGATTGCTAAGAAAAATGGTGAGAATCAATTCAAGAAGTTCATTCAAATGATGAAAGGTCTCTCTATCAGCGTTCCATTGGTAGAAGATTTGGAACAAATACCCGGTTATGCCAAGCTTACGAAAGACCTTGTGACCAAGAAGAGGTCGATGAATTTTGAAACTATCAAGGTTACTCATCAAGTGAGTGCACTTATTCATCCCATGGCTCCTAAGTTGGAGGACCTCGATGCTTTTACAATTCCATATACCATTGGAAGTGCTGATTTTTCTAAAGACCTTTGTGATCTCGTGGTGAGTATCAATTTGATGCACTATTCGGTATGCAATACTTTGGGAATTGGGAAACCAAGACCCACATCAATAAGGCTGCAGATGGCCGATCGCACCATGAAGAGGCCATTGGGAGTGATTGAGGATGTTTTGGTTTGGGTTGATAAATTTATTTTTCCAGCGGATATTATGATTCTATATTCTGAGGTTGACAATGAAGTGCCTATCATTCTTGGTAGGCCTTTCCTTGCTACGGGTAAGGCCCTTTGTAATATAAAAGCTGGAGAACTCACTTTCAGGGTTGGTGATGAACAAGTGGTATTCCATGTGTGCAAATCTATGTGATAACCAAATAGTAACAAGGTGTTCTTTTTTGTGGACTTGGTGACCGGTGTCATTATAGATGTTTGGAATATGTTGGAAGACATTTTTCTTAACTTGGAAGATGATGAGATGCATGATTTCATGAAATGTGTGAATGCAAGGAATGGGATATTACAAATATGCACCCATAAAGTTGTCATTGTATCTTGAGAATAGGAAGACTCCTGCTACAAAGCCTTCAATTGAAGAGCCACCAACCTTGGAGTTGAAACCATTGTCACCTCACCTTCGGTATGAATTCCTTGGCCCTTGTTCTACATTACAGGTTATTCTCTCCTCTTGTTTGACTAACGTGCAGGTAGATTCCACATTGGCGGTGTTGCAAGAGAGGAAGAAAGCTATTGGGTGGACTTTGGTGGATATTCGAGGTATAAGCCCCGCATTTTGCATGCATAAGATCAAATATAAGGATGGTTCTATAAGCGTCCATTGAACATCAAAGAAGACTTAATGAAGCTATGCAAGAGGTGGTAAAAAATAAGATTATCAAGTGGTTGGATGTCGGGGTTGTCTACCCCATATCTGATAGTTCATGGACTTCTCTAATCCAATGTGTCCCAAAGAGGGGGGAATGATAGTTTTTACCAATGATAAGAATGAGTGATTCCTATAAGAACGGTCATCAGTTGGAGAGTTTTAATGGATTATTGTAAGCTCAAGAAAGTCACAAGGAAGGATAACTTTCCTATCCCTTTCAGGACAAATGCTTGATAGGTTGGCCGTGCATGATTTTTATTGCTTCCTTGATGGTTACTGGGGATACAACAAAATTCTCATTACTCCGGAATATCAAGAGAAAATCACCTTTACTTGTCCATATGGTACTTTTGCTTTCAAACGAATGCCTTTTGGGTTATGCAATGCGCTATCAACTTTCAAACGGTTTATGATGCCTTTCATCACCGGCATGGAGGAAGAATACCTTGAGGTCTTCATGGATATTTTCGGTAGTTGGAGATTCCTTTGATGATTAACAATCTAATTTGGACAAAGTGTTGGCTAAATGTGAGGAAACAAATTTGGTACTCAATTGGAAGAAATGTCATTTGTTGGTTAAGGAAAGCATTGTCCTTGACCATCAGATTTCACAAAATGGTTTGAAGTGGATAAGGTGAAGATTGAGGTAATTTCTAATCTTCCACCTTCTACCTCGGTGAAGGGTGTGCGGAGTTTCTTGGGCCATGCGGGATTCTAACAGTTATTTATCAAAGATTTTTCCAAAGTGGTGAACCCTCTGTGAAAACTCCTTGAGAAGGATGCCAAGTTTCATTTCAATGATGATTGTATGAGATATTTTGAACAATTGAAGCTCAAGTTTACAACTTCACCTATCATTATATCATCAAATTGGAGTTTTCAGTTCGAACTAATGTGTTATGCAAGTGATGTTGCGGTTGGGGCTATTTTGGGGCAATGTATTAACAAAGTTTTTTCATCCGATTTATTATGCCAGTAAGACCATGGTGCCCAAGTCAATTATACAATTACGGATAAAGAGCTCCATGCTATTGTGTGTGTTACTTAGAAGTTCTGACCGTACTTGATGGGTGACAAAGTTATTATTCACGCGGATCATGCGGCGCTTCATTATCTTTTGAGCAAAAAAGAATCTATAGCTCGATTGATGATACTGGTGCTTTTGTTACAAGAGTTTGATATTGACATCCAAGATACGAAAGGAAGTGAAAGTCAAGTGGCGTCCACTTGTCTCGTTTGGAGGAGGAGGGGAGGCTACATGATGCCCATGAGATCAATAACTCTTTCCTCGAATGAGTAGATTTTGGCACTTTCATGAAAGAGGTACCATGGTTCGTGGATTTTTCAAATTTCATTGTGAGTGGATTTAGGACGAGTTCTCTTCAAACCAGAGAAAGCAGCTCAAGAGAGATTGTCAATACTATTATTGGGATGAACCATACCTTTTCCGGATTTGCATGGATGGGATAATTAGAAGATGTGTGCCGGTGGAAGAACAAAGTGATATTCTTGGGGCTTGTCATTCTTCGCCTAATGGTGGTCATCATGGTAGAGAAATAATGGCGGCTAAAGTTCTTAGTTGGGGTTTATATTGACCTACACTTTACAAATATGCAAATGAGTAGGTGAAAAGATGTGATGAATGTCAACGGGACACTTGAATTTCAAAGAAACATGAGATGCCCCTCACAACCATTTTGGAGATTGATATATTTGATTTTTGGGGTATTGACTTTATGGGCCCTTTTGTGAGTTCTTGTGGATCGCGGTGGATTATGTGTCTAAATGGGTTAAAGCTGTTGCTTTACCCAACAATGAGACTAGACGTGTGGTCGCTTTCTTGAAGAGGAATATTTTTACAAGATTGGGACTCCACAGGCAATCATAAGTAATGCAAGGTCACATTTATGCGACAAGTATTTTGAAACATTACTTGGAAATTATGGTGTCACTCACAAAGTGACAACTCCCTATCACCCATCAGGTAGTGGTCAACTAAAAGTTTCCAATTAGAAAATAAAGAGTATTTTTCCAATACGGCGAATGCAAATTGAAGGGATTGGTCTAAGAAGCTTGATGATGCTCTATGGGATATAGAACGGCTTATAAAATACTTATAAGAGGCTTGTCATCTTCCCGTGTAATTAGTGCACAAGGCAATGTAGGTCTTGCGGGTTGCACATTTGAATGAACTGGATGAATTACGGTACCACACCTATAACGTCCTTGTACAATGAAAGAAGAAATACCTCCATGACAATTATATTTGGAACAAGGAGCTCAATGTCATAGATCTAGTGTTGTTTTTCAACTCAAAGTTGAGAATGTTTCCCGGGAAGCTCAAGTCAAAGTGGGGTGGTCCATTTTAAATTGTTGGTGTGACACCTTTGGTGCTTTGGACTTAAAGAAAAAGAACAATGAAATATCCGAGTCAATGGTCATCAAGTGAAGCACTACTTGGGGAAAGTTGGTGAGAACCACACGGTGGAGGTTCTTTACTTCATATGAGGATGTTATGACATTGCGTCGTGCTATGACATTAAATAAAGCGCTTCTTCGAGACAATCCATGTTGTTTTCCTTATTCTCTTTTAGTTAGATGTTGTTTGTTGTTTTTAACTTGATTTGAAGTGTGTTGTAGGGATTAGTGTGAGATATTGAAATGATGGCCGAAGTTGTGTCCAATGTTGATACTCAATTTTTCCATCATATTTATAAAATATAAATATATACTTTCAAAATAGTATATTTGCAACATCATTTAGTTTATAAACCTATACAAGCATTTTCCATGATTTTTAGAAACCCTAAATTAATTTTTTTTAATACATTTTTTATTGTATAAATATCCAATAATTATCCTTCTGATCATTTTTATGATGATTTAATCATCCAAAATTATTATTACACCAAAATGTATGTTTTATAATATTTTACTTTATTTTTTAATAATACATTTACATTTTTAGGCTAATTGCACATATTTGCAATAATAACCTATATTTATGTATTTGTTTTTAAATAATCCATTAGGTAATACCTAGGGCTAGTTTTTATTTATATAAAAGTCATAAAAAATAAAATAGCATGTTGTCTTACAAAGTGTAAGACTATAACTAGTGGAAAATACATCTGCCTTAATGTCAACCTTGGGTAAGTGATTCCCAAACTTGACATTACTTTCTGAAAAGCTACTGAAAGAGAGGCAAGTGCCTGAAACTATATAATCTAGCCTAAAAACTTGTATCCACATCTTATATTCTTCTTGTATGCTCATATATATATTGAATGATCCTGTAATCTACATTGCCCAGCTCTGTTGCGTATCTGAATAATCTATGCCAGGAGTTCTGTTGATTACTCTTATAGCCTATTATCAACACTTTCTTTTGTAGAACACCAGTGATCCACGACCATTGTTCCATGTCAAACCTCTTGATGCTGCCTCCTTCTGTGTGTGCTGCTTTCCTAGTACATCGTATCCCGTTGCTTCCATTGCTCCATGATCTGAGTGTGTCATTATCTAACGTCATCGCTCTATTGATCCATATCTTCATATTGATCATATGTAATAGGATGCATAAATAATATACTATCCAAAGTGCACTGTTATTACTCCAGATTTTGGATGTTTTCCACAGCTTATATGATGATGCCTTTGCTTGATTGTCTCCCTTGGCTAACCTAATGTCTCTTCCAGTATAAATGTTGGCCCGCTTAGTTTCCAGTTCTTCCATGTGAAGCTGCCAGTATGGACATGTTGTTGGTAGGACCATTTTATCTCCATATATGTATGATGTCCCAATTGAGTTCCTTAATATCCTAGCTGCTATGCTTATGAATATCCTTAATTCCTTACAAGTGGAATGAGCATATAATGCTAATACCACCTAGTAATTCCTCAATGGAAGACATATATACAGTAACGGTTCCTACAAAAAAGAAAACAAGGTTAGAGTAAAAAAAGGTCTCCATATTCTTTTTGTCACGCCCCGAAATCCCACCTTCGGGCCATAACTGCGTCCAACGTTGAACCCGCTAGACAAGCCAACGTTTGAAGTAATTAAAACTCATTAACAATAAATAAGAACATGATAACTAAAATACAACATAGCATTTTCGAAATGAAACCCGTAACAAATCCCAGAACTGGTGTCACATACTCACGGACTATCTAGGAGGTTACTACAACAAAAGGTCTGAAATAAATACATAAGACTGTCTTTTAAATACAAAGTAAGACAGAGCTGAAAGTGGAAAGTAGAAGGTGACGTCAAGGCCCACGAACGTCGGCGGGTCTACCTCAAGTCTCCTGCGTGACGGAATGAGATGCTCTGATCGTCAGTGATCCCCGGGTCCGGCTGCGTAATCTGCACAACATAAAGAAGTGCAGGTGTAGCATCAGTACAACCGACCCCATGTACTGAGTAAGTGTCGAGCCTAACCTCGGCCAAGTAGTGACGCTAGGACCAACACGACATATGTACCTGTGCAATTTTATATAATAGCAGGAAAAATGACAACAGAGATAAACAAGTAAGACAGATACGGGGAGAACATGCTGGGGAGATAGGGTAGCAGTATGATAACACGGCCGTATAAGGTAGTAAATGAAACGTAAATACACGGCAGAAATATAGCTTCTCAAACAGATAATGAGCAGAAAAGGCACGGCATGTCCCCTCGTGCATAATCTCACAGTCACTCGGCACGGAATGTCCCCTCATGCATATATAATAACGCTAGGCACAGAATGTCCCCTCGTGCATAACCTCACAATCACTCGGCACGGCATGTCCCCTCGTGCATATATAATAACACTCGGCACGGAATGTACCCTCGTGCATAGCCTCACAATTACTCGGCACGGCATGTCCCCTCGTGCATATATAATAACACTCGGCAGGGAATGTCCCCTCGTGCATAGCCTCACAATCACTCGGCACGGAATGTCCCCTCGTGCATATAT
>ML270181.1:30376-69283 GCA_005239495.1 Nicotiana undulata | reverse complement strand
TTCTTGAAATCTAAACTTATGTTGTTTCATTCTCTCACAGATGGTGAGGACACGCAATACCGAGCAGGGTAACCAGACACCCGATAGGCCCATAAGGGGTCGGGGCCGTGGTAGAGGTAGGGGACCAGCCCGCGCAGCAGTCGGGATAGTACCCCAGGATCCCCCTATCGTTCAGGATGAGGTTCCCGTCGATGGTGCTCCAGCGGGACAGGCTCAGGCACCGCCAGTGCCTATTGTTATTCCGGGTCTTCAGGAGACCCTGGCTTAGATATTGGCGGTGTGTTCCAGTTTAGCTCAGGCAGTCGCTATGTCTACTACTGCCGCTGCAGCTCAGGCTGGGAGAAGCAATCAGACTCTAGCTGCCCGGATACCTGAGCAGGCTGTATAGGGTATTAAGACACCGTGAGTAGACCCAGCCTGGCCGGTTGTCCCAATCTAGGATTTTGTGGTTCCAGCTATGCCCGAGGATGAGCAGCGTAGACTGGAGAGGTTCAGCAGACTTAAGCCTCCGACTTTCAGCGGCAAAGAGGGTGAGGATGCCCAAGGTTTTCTAGATAAATGCCATAGGATACTATGTACTGCGAGTGTTTTGGAGACCAGTGGGGTCTCATTTGCTACATTTTAGTTTGCTGGTGCTGCTTTTACTTGGTGGGAGTCATTCAAGAGGCGTAGGCCGGTTGGTTCAGCACCACTCACCTGGCAACAATTCTCCACGATCTTTCTGGAGAAGTAAGTTCCTCATTCCCACAGAGAGGAGCAGCGCAGGCAGTTTGAGCAGCTGTGCCAGGGAGAGTTGTCAGTTACTCAGTACGAGATGAGGTTTTTTTAGTTGTCCAAACATGCTTCTGAGATTGTCCCTACTAACAGGGAGAGGATTATGAGGTTTGTAGATGGTCTTACTTATCAGCTTCTGATCTTGATGACCAGAGAGAGAGTGTCTGGAGCTACATTTGAGCAAAGTTGTTGACATTGCTCGGGATATTGAGTCGGTTCGTAGGCAGGATCGTGAGGAGAGAGGTCAAGAGGCCTCGGGAACAAGTAGCTTCAGTGGTGCCCCTTCTAGAGGGCAGTTTTAGCATAGCAGAGGTCGTCCATTTAGACCTCCACAGCCAGTTCGCCCAGCTTACAGTGGTGTATCTTCGGGTCAAGGTCCTCGCAATTCTCATCAGGGACGTTCATCTTTTAGTGCCCTCCCAGCTCAGAGCTCCGCCCGAGCATCATCTTATCAGGGCTCTTCTATGCATGTTTCGTCTGGTGGTCATCAGGGTGACAGAGGTTCTCGTCATATCTCCGGCTTCGTGTGGTTGTTATGAGTGTGGAGAGTTCAGACATGGGTGGAGGCAGTATCCCCGTCGTCCTAGTAGTTCATCCCAACAGAGGGTCCAGCCCTCGGCTTCAGCCCCAGTCACTTCACCACCTACCCAGGCAGCTAGAGGTGGTGGTCAGGCAGCTAGAGGCCGTCCTAGAGGGGGAGGTCGAGCAGGTAGAGGCCAGTCGCGTATTTATGCACTTTCGGTTAGTCCTGATGCTATGGTATCCGATGCAGTGATTACAGGTACTATTTTAGTTTGTCACAATGATGCTTTGGATTTATTTGACCCTGGTTCCACGTACTCTTATGTCTCATCTTATTTTGCTCATTTTATGAATATGCCCCATGAGTCTTTAGTTACGTCTGTTCATGTTTCGAATCCGGTGGGCGATACTATTGTTGTGGACCATGTGTATCGGTCGTGTCTTATATCTATTAGGGGTCTGGAGACCCGAGTGGACTTGATGTTACTCAGTATAGTTGATTTTGATGTAATTCTGGTCATGGATTGGTTATCACCATGTCATGTTATTCTTGATTGTCACGCTAAGACCGTTACCTTAGCTATGCCCGGAGTTCCGAGAGTTGAGTGGAGGGGGTCTATAGAGCATGTGCCTAGCAGAGTGATTTCTTATTTAAAGGCTCAGCGTATGGTTGAGAAAGGGTGTGAATCTTATCTTGCTTTTGTGAGGGATGTTAGTAGTGAGACTCCATCTGTTGATTCTGTTCCTGTAGTCCGTGATTTTCTGGATATATTCCTTGCAGACCTTACAGGCATGCCACCTGACAGGGATATTGATTTTGGTATTGACATGGTGCCCGACATTCAACCTATCTCTACTCCCCCTTACCGCATGGCACCAGCGGAGTTGAAAGAATTGAAAGAGCAACTTCAGGAACTCTTAGAGGGGTTCATTCGGCCCAGTGTGTCACCTTAGGGTGCACCGGTGTTGTTTGTGAAAACGAAAGATGGCTCCATGCGCATGTGTATTGATTATACACAACTGAATAAGGTTATGGTAAAGAACTGTTATCCTTTACCTCGTATTGATGACTTATTTGATCAGCTTCAGGGAGCTAAGGTGTTCTCCAAGATCGACTTGAGGTTGGGGTACCATCAGCTAAAGATTCGGGATTCTGACATTCTGAAGACGGCTTTCAGGACCAGATATAGTCATTATGAATTCCTGGTTATGTTATTTGGGTTGACCAATGCCCCAGTCGCGTTCATGCAATTGATGAATAGTGTGTTTCATCCCTACCTTGATACTTTCTTCATTGTGTTCATTGACGACATTCTGGTATATTCTCGTAGCCAAGAGGAGCATGCTCAGCACTTGAGGGTTGTATTACAGAGATTTGAGGGAGGAAAGCTTTATGCAAAATTCTCCAAGTGTGAGTTTTGGCTTGGTTCAGTAGCTTTCTTGGGGCACGTGGTGTCTAGTGAGGGTATTCAAGTTGATCCGAAGAAGATTGAGGCGGTGCAGAGTTGGCCCAGACCGTCTTCAGCTACAGAGATTCGGAGTTTCCTCAGTTTGGCGGGTTACTACCGTCGCTTTGTGGAAGGATTCTCTTCTATTGCTTCCCCTCTTACCAGATTGACATAGAAGGGTGTTCCATTCAGGTGGTCCGATGAGTGAGAGGAGAGCTTTCAGAAGCTCAAGTCAGCGTTGACCACAACTCCGGTATTAGTGTTGCCTACTGGTTCGGGTTCTTATACGGTCTATTGTGATGCTTCTAGAGTTGGCTTGGGAGCGGTATTGATGCAGGACGGTAGGGGGATTGCCTACGCATCTAGACAGTTGAAGGTGCACGAGAAGAATTACCCAGTGCACGATCTTGAGTTAGCTGCTATTGTTCATGCCTTAAAGATTTGGCGTCATTACTTGTATGGGGTACAGTGTGAGATTTTCACCGATCATCGTAGTTTGCAGTATCTGCTGAGGCAGAAGCACTTGAATGTGCGTCAGATGAGGTGGTTAGAGCTTCTCAAGGATTATGATCTTACTATTTTGTACCATCCGGGGAAGGCCAATGTGGTGGTCGATGCCTTGAGTCGCAGAGCCGAGAGTTTGGGGAGTCTAGCTTACCTTTCAGCAGCCGAGCGACCTTTAGCACTTGATGTTCAGGCTTTAGCGGGTCAGTTAGTGAGACTGGATTTGTCAGATCCTCCACGGGTGGTAGCTAGCATGGCTTCCCGGTCTTCTTTATTTGATCAGATTAAGGAACGACTGTATGATGACCGGCACTTGTTAGTTCTTCAGGATAGACTTCGTCGGGGTGATGCCAGATATGTGACTATTGGTGATGATGGAGTTATGAGGATGTAGGGCCATATTTGCGTGCCCAATGTAGAGGGTATTCGAGAGTTGATATTAGCAGAGGCCCACAACTCGCGGTATTCTATTCATCCGAGTGCCACGAAGATGTATCAGGATTTGAGACAACAGTATTGGTGGAGGCGGATGAAGAGAGATATTGTTGAGTATGTAGCACGGTGTCTCAACTGCTAGCAGGTCAAGTATGAGCACCAGAGACCAGGTGGATTACTTCATAGGTTAGATGTTCCGGAGTAGAAGTGGGAGCGGATTACTATGGACTTTGTAGTTGGGCTTCCATGGACTTCGAAGGGTTTTGATGCTATTTGGGTCATTGTGGATAGATTGACTAAGTCCGCGCATTTCATTCCTGTCAGTACTACTTATACTTCAGAGCGGTTAGCTGGTATTTACATTAAGGAGATTGTCCGGTTGCATGGAGTTTCGGTTTCTATGGGTACACAGTTCACATCTCAGTTTTGGAGGGCCGTACAAAAAGGTATGGGTACTGATGTGGAGTTGAGCACTGCATTTCATCCTCAGACCAACGGGAAGTCGGAATGGACTATTCAGACATTGGAGGATATGTTACGAGCTTGTGTGATTGATTTTGGCGGTTCATGGGATCAGTTTCTGCCACTAGCGGAGTTTGAATATAATAACAGCTATCAGTCCAGTATTCAGATGGCCCCGTATGAAGCTTTATATGGTAGGAGGTGTAGATCTCCGGTTGGTTGGTTCGATCTTGGTGAGGCTAAGTTATTGGGCACAGATTTGATTCAGGATGCGTTGGAGAAGGTGAAGTTGATTCAGGAGCGACTTCGCACGGCGCAGTCTAGGCAGAAGAGTTATGCGGACCGGAAGGTCCGGGATGTGTCATTTATGGAAGGTGATAAGTTACTTATGAAGGTATCACCCATGAAGGGTGTTATGAGGTTCGTAAAGAGAGGAAAGATGAGTCCTCGGTTTATTGATCCTTTTGAGGTGCTTCAGAAGGTTGGAGAGGTGTCTTACAGACTTGCCTTGCCACCCAGTCTATCGAGTATTCATCCGGTATTTCATGTGTCGATGCTCAAGAAATATGTGGGTGACCCGTCTCATGTCTTAGACTTCAGCACAGCTCAGCTCGAGGGTGATATGTCATATGAGGTGGAGCCAGTAGCTATTTTGGATCGTGAGGTCAGAAAGTTGAGATCTAAGGAGATAGCATCAGTGAAAGCACAGTGGAGAGGTCAGCCAATGGAGGTGGCTACTTAGGAGACCGAGCGGGAAATGTAGAGCAAATATCCTCACTTGTTTGATACTCCAGGTATGTTTCTAGACTCGTTCGAGGACGAACGTTTGTTTAAGAGGGGGAGAATGTAACGACCCGGTCTGTTGTTACGTAGAACCTGCACTATAATTACTGATATTGACTTTTTATAAGTTGGTTATACTGTTATTGATGTGTTAGAGTTGGTAGGCTTGGAATCGAAATGATTATAATGAGAAATTAGCCACTTAGTCTTTAAAATAGCCTTAAAGTTAAAAAAAGTCATTTGGGAGTGACTTATTGGTAAACGACCTCGGAATGCAGATTTTATGGCTCGGATAGATTCGTTAGGTGATTTGGGACTTAGGAGTGTGTTAAGAATAATTTTGTGATGTCCGGTGTAGAATTAGGCTTAAATTGGCGAAAGTTAGTTTTTGGTGATTTTCGGTTGGCAGTAGAAAATAGGCTATCAGGGTCGGAATGGAATTCTGACAGTTGGAACAAGTTCATAATGTCATTTTTAATGTGTCTGCAAAATTTTAGGTCAATCGGAGTTGTTTTGGATAGTTTCGGCATCGTTGGTGGATCTTAGAAAATTCCAAAGTTCTTAGGCTTGAATCCGGTGTGATCTTGGTGTTTTGATGTTAGTTTTGATGTTCCGGTGGTGAAACTAAGTTTGAATGATCATGTGTGATGTGTTGGTATAGTTTGTTGGGGTACCGAGGGGCTCGGGATTGATTTCGAGTGGTTAACGGAAAGTTCGGAGTTGGAAATTTCAACAAAAAGCTGCTGGTGTGGAATCACAGTGATTTCCGCACCTGCGGAAGATTGACCGCAGGTGCGGGCCCGCAGGAGCGGAAAAAGCACTACAGGTACGGGGAAGGTCGCAGGTGCGGTTAAGGGACTGCAGGTGCGGTCCCGCAGGTGCAAAAAAGGGGCCGCAGGTGCGGAACCCCTAGGCAGTTATAAAATAAACCCTTCCGCGACCTAAACCCTTTTTACACCATTTTTGTACGGACAGAGAGCTCTTGATGCGATTTTTGAAGAGGGAAATCAGTGTTCTTCATAGAGGTAAGTATTTTGATCATTAAACTCAATTATGGGTGATTATAGAACATAATCCCAGTATTAAATTCATGGAAATCATTAGAAAAATGTGGGTTTAGGGCTTGAGAATATGAGACTTTTAGGGGTCGAGTTGAGGGGTAATACGAACTCCGATTTTGGTGTTCTTTATATGTACGGACTCGTGAGAGGACGAAGAACATTTTGGAATAAGAATTTATGAGTCTCGGGACGCGGTCCTGGGGGTCGAAAATTGTCTGAATTCGGATTTTTGAGCTAAATTCGATAATTTCAATTGGAATTTATTCCTTGAGCATAATTTGATGATAAAAATCTGAACTTGGTAGATTTGGAGCATCCGGAAGTTGATTCGAAGGGAAAACGCATTGCGAAGTAATTTCGAGCTAGCTTGAGGTAAGTAATGTCTTTAAATCCTGTCCTGAGGGTATGAAACCCCGGACTCTGCACCCTTTAACGGGTTTTGGAATACAAAGATTGGAACTTTGGAAATATATTCCTTTTTAGGCAACTATTGAGTTGCGAAACCGATTTTTAAGCCTACGCTTAATAAGTATTGATATGTATTTTGTTATAACTTGGGTTGTAAGCCATGTTTGGGGCCTAGTGCCATCTGTTTCCCCTTGGGGTTGTGTTTACTATATTTTCCTCACTGATATGTTATGATTTTACACTCAGTCTTTTTATGTGACATTATTTTGACACTCATAGTATTTTGATACTAGTTATTGAAAAATGAAACATTGTTTTGGGTCGAGAACCCGGTATATTTATGGCCTAAAGGCAAATTGAGAGTGTCTGACTGAGTGAGGCTTTCAGGCCTATATTGTGAGGAGGATTTCAGGCCTTATACGAGGAAGGCTTTCAGGCATATGTTGTGAGGAGGCTTTCAGGCTTATATTGTGAGGAGGCTTTCAGGCCTTATGTTGTTATAGCGCTTGGGTTGTATGAGCCCCTCCGGAGTCTGTACACACCCCCAGTGAGCGCAGGAACCTATTGAGTGATGATTATTTCCCGCAGGGCTGTTACTGAGTGATTGTAAGAATGTCTAATAAAGAAATTGTTATGAGAAATGATTATGGCCTGAGGGGCAGTTTTATGAAGATTTTTACTGAGTTTTCGAACTATGATTTACTTCGTTTCAAACTGGTTTTTATTGAGAATTTTACTGAGATATACTGATATTACACTTGTTTCAAAGGATTTCTGGAAACTGATTTTTGAACTCATGTATTTGATGAATACTATATGGTGACTTGGTGTTTTACTGGCTTTTGTGAATTGGTGTATTTGTACTGTGTGTTTTATAATTCTCAGACTGCAATTTATTTTCATTACTACTGAGTTGGCGTACTCATAAAGACTCCCTGTGCCTCTATTCTAAGATCCAAGTACCGATTTGGAGCAGTAGCTGCCTTGTTCATTAGCAGCAGTTCACGGGGTTTCGAGGTAGCTGACCAGCGTCCACAGCTTCTCCATTTCCCTTCCTTATTTAGTTTTAGCATTTGATTCAGAGGCATATATTATAGTTTTAGCATAGTTAGATTTATTTATTCTTAGATGCTCATGACTATTGGCTCCAGTCTTGGGAGGTTTTGTTTAGGTTTTGTTTAGACTTATTGGGGCGTTAAGATTTAAATAATTTTATTTATTGCTATGATCACTGCTTATCAATGTATTGTGAACTATTATAAAAGAACCAATGCGTAGTAAAGTGATGGTTGGCTAGCCTAGTTCCACGATAGGCGCCATCACGGCCTGCTAGGATTTGGGGTCGTGACTAGAGTGATTATGTTAGGTGGGAGGAGGTCATTATGTCTAGAATGGGTGTTATCGGATCTGGTTGCGATATATTTGGAAGGATGTTGATGTGGATCGACTTAGAAATTTGTTATAGTTCCTATCTAAGGAGAGAGAGTTCCACAACTTGTTAATCCGACAAATGGATATGGGTTTCTGCGTGTTTCTTTCATCATTGGCAGTAATGAAGGTGTTAGAACGGGGCTCTGTTTGATAATAGGTTTATTACCGGAACTAGATTGTTCTGAGCACCTATTGTGATTAATTATCGCTACGAGTGATTGAGTTATATAGGATATAATGTGATTTCATCTTGAGTTATGGCTATGGTTGGATACAGCTTGTTCAGACTTATATAGTGTGTAGATGCGAGATTTTGATCTTATAGAAAATTTCGAATGTGGAAATCGGATTCTAAGTCTTATGGGCTAGGTTGGATTAAGAAATTTCATTCATGTTGTGTTATCAGACCTATATGGGATAGGGTGACGTGGGATCACCCCCCGGGTATGTGCATAGTGAGATTACACGACGATTTGATGGCTTTTGGAACAACTCTGGGAACGTTCGAGGACGAACGTATGTTTAAGTGGGAGAGGATGTAACGACCCAACCTGTCGTTTTGAGAATTTGCACTTCGCTTGATTATTTGAGGGCATAAGTAGCTCCATGTGATGTATTATGACTTATATGAACTGTTGGTTTTGGTTTTCAGGTTATTCGGAATTGATTTAGAAGAATGATTCTCAGCTAGAAGCTTCAAAATTGACAAAGTTTGACTTTTTGAGAATTTGACTCCAGAACGGAGTGTTGATAGTTCCGTTAGATCCGGATAGTGATTTTGGACTCGGGCGTATGCCCGCATTCGTATTTGGATGCTTCTAGAAGGTTTCAGCACTAATTGGCAAAAATTGGAGATTTGAAGGCTTGGGAAGTTCATAAGTTTGACAGGAAGTTGACTTTGAAGATATCAGATTCAGATTGTGGTTTCGGGAGTTAGAATAGATTCGTCATGTCATTTGGGACTTGTGTGCAAATTTTGAGTTCATTTCGGGATGATTTGATATGTTTCGGTGCGTGTTTTGGAAATTTGAAAGTAATAAGTTCATTGGGTTCGAATTGAGGTGTGATTCATCGCTTTGATATTCTTATATGTGTTTTGAGGCCTCGAGTAGGTCCGTGTTATGTTATGTGACTTTTGGGTATGATTGGACGGGGTCCCGAGGGGCTCAGGCATGTTTCAGATTGATTTCGGACCATTTTCCTTAGTATTTCACTTGTTGGTTCTGGTGTTCCGCACCTGCGAGTGGTATTGCGCAGGTGCGAGGCATGTGTCACAGATGCGCAAGAGGTTAGGGCTGGAGCTCACTGCAGATGCGGAGGAAGAATCGCACATGCAGGTGCGTAGGAGCGAAAATTGTTCTGCATGTGCGAGGGGGTCGGTTGGTGAGTGTGGTCGCAGGTGAGGAGATATGACCGCAGATGCGGTGGTCGCAGATGCGACAATTGGACCGGAAAGGCCAGGGCAGAATGTTTAAAATTGAGGGTTCGTGAATTTGGCTTCATTTCAACATTTTGGACTCGGATTGAGGCAATTTTTGGAGCACTTTTCGTCACAGGGATTGGGAAAAGTGTTGTCCACTCAGTTTTGATTATATTCCATGAATCTATCTTCGACTTTAGCTTTTGTTTGATGATTTCTAAGGAGGAAATAGGGGGTTTTGGCCTAAAGTTTGATAATATGAATTTTGAGTTTTGAACATCGAATTGGAGTCGAATTTGAGTGAAACTAGTATGGTTGGACTTGTAATTGAATGGGTTGTCGGATTTTGTGAGTTTTGTTGGGTTCCGAGGTGCGGGACTGGGTTGGGATTTTGGGCCGGTTTCGAGATTTGATTCAAGATTCAATCTTTTATAATCGGGATTGGTTCCTTTAACATTGTTTGATGTTTTTGAATTGTGTTGGTCAGTTTCGAGCCGTTTGGAGGTCGGAACGCGCGGGATGGCATACTTGGAGCATCGATTGGCTTCTAAACTTAGTGTTGAGGGTATGGAACCCCGCATTACGTGTTATATAATTGGTATTCAGGTGACGCATATGCTAGGTGACGGGTGTGTGGGCGTGCACCATGTGAATTGGGACTTTATGGTTCCCATGGCACTGTATAGTGTATACTGGCCCTATTTTGTCGATATCTGTGTTTTCACCATGTGTTAAAGTAATTGAGCTGTCAATCATGCTAGATATCATGTTTAGACTTCATTCTGATACTGTTGAGACCCATAGTGGTCGTTCTTGCTATCATTTTACATACTTCATTGATATTTTTTACTCAGTCATGTTCATGCATTCATATCATATCTCACTCTCAGTTGTTATTTATTGATACATTATATTCTTGTTGTCGGGATAGTTTCATGACATTGTGAGCCCATGAGTGAGACTGGAGAGATTGATGACTAAGTGAGGCAGGGGGCCTGGTTGTGAGGATATTGATACCATATCACGTGAGTTGTCCGTGCAGATCCAGGTATTGTTATCATAGCACATGAGTTTTCCGTGAAGCACATGAGTTGTCCGTGCAGCAAGTGAGTTGTCTGTGCGAATCCAGACATTGATATTATGGCACGTGAGTTGTCCGTGCAACACGTGAGTTGTCCGTGCAAATTATAGCGCTTGGGTTGTAGGAGCCCCTCTGGAGTCTGAACACCCCCAGTGAGCGCAGTCGACTATAAATGTGTGTGGATCAGGCTGCAAGCCGCGGCAGTTATTTTACAACGCTGAGTGTATGAGTGTGCTGAGCATTGAGCAGTGATATTGAGTACTTTGAGAGTGTGAGTACATGATTCATCTCTGAGATACATGGCATTTGCATGCACACATGACATATAGGCATAGAGATGCATTTTTCCTCATGCTATATAGTATCACGTCATCCATGACTTATTATACACATTTATATGTGGGCATAGAGAGATATTTTATACTTGCTATTTGGAAAGAAAATGAAGCATCTTATTTATTGTTGATAGGATTTCCAGGAAAATCACAGTTTTCAAACTTACCTGTGTTTTTGGCATTTTCGGCAAAAGAACTGACTTTCACTAAAAATATTTGAAAAGCATGCCTATTTTTCTAATAATGTGAACGGTTTAAGCCCATTTACTTGAAACCCCTTTTTATTACTTGTATTATGCTGTTATGGATTGTTGTAGAATATCGGTATTGGACCCCACCTTGTGATAGCTCGTCATTAATTTCAACCTAAGGTTAGTTTTGTTACTTACTCAGTACATGAGGTCGGTTGTACTGATACTACACTTCTGCACTATGTTGGTTGCAGTTGTTGTTGTGCTCGAGGATTGCTGGTTTTAAGGTGTACCCACGTCCATGTTGTAGCTGTCTCTGTTGTACGGGGTAGCCTTAGATTAAACTGTGTTGTTTATGTACTCTTCCAACAGATTATGTATTTATTTCTTTTCCATTTGTAAACTCTATTCTTAGAAGCTCATGATTTGTACTACCAGTCCTTGGGAAATATAGTAGATTTAGATAATTTATTCTGTTTAATTGACTTGTTAAGATTATTGAAATTTGATAGTTATAAGTTGGTTTACCTAGCGGATTGGGTTAGGTTCCATCACGACTAGCGAATTTTGGGTTGTGACACAACTCCACTCGAAAAATCCAACAAAGTCAACCCTCAGGCCCACATTCCCGGATTCCGAAAATTATCAAGGATAAATATTACCCATGACACCCCGAACTCAAATATATAATTTATTCCTAATTCCATTTCCAATATCGTGGTCAAAATAAAAAATATTAATTTCTAGTTTTCCCTTAAAATCCCACAATTTCTATAACTTTTCATGTTAAAATCCGTATATAACTTATGTATTTAACTCACAATGTGTAGAAAAATGTTACCTTAATATTGATGATGAAAATGGATTCTCCAAACTGCCCAAGCAAGAAAGGAATAAGTTGAAATTGAGAAAATCCCGTTTTTGCTAAATAACACACTGCCTAGACGACCTTCATCGTGAACGTGGCACTGCCCTCGCATTTGCGAATCTCACCAAACTCAGGACCAAAAACACTTCTTCGCGAACGCGAGGTTGGTATCGCGAACGAGATGCTTCGCCGGGATGCTCTACGCAAACGCGAGACAAGGCTCGCGAACGCGATGACCAAACCAACCACTAAACTAGCTTCTCCATCGCAAACGCGAAGCCTTGCTCCCCAAACCATCGCGAACATGTGACAACAGTTGCGAATGAGAAGCACAAAAAATATAGCATTCCAAAAATCCCTCTTCGCGAACGCGATGATAGCTATGTGTTCGCAATGAACAACACCAGATTCAGCAACAGCACAACATAGAGAAATGATCCAAAACCATCCTGACACACACCCGAGGACCTCGGGACCTCGTCCAATCATACCAACAAGTTCCGAAACATAACACGAACTTACTCGAGGCCTAAAATCACGCCAAAAACATCAAAACTACAAATCGATAATCGAAACCTTCTTTCAACTTTAAAACATTCAAATTTTGACGAGAGCGTCTGATTCATACTTAAGCATTCTGAAATGACGCCAAACTTTACGTACACGTCACAAATAACGATATGACCAATTCCAATACTCAAACTCCAAACAGACATCGATAACACCAAAATCCACTTTAAATCAAACTTAAGAAATTCTTAAACTTTCAAAATGTCAGCTTTCCATAATACGCGCCGAAGTGATCCCGGACCACCCGATACTCAACCCGGACATAGGCTCAAGTCCGAAATCATCATAAAAACCTATTGGAACCTTCAAATCCCGATTCCGAGGCCGTTTACTCGAAAGTCAAACCTTAGTTAAGTCTTACAACTTAAAGCTTCCGAGTTTAGAAATTTCTATCCGAATCTACTCCAAACTTCTCGAAATTCAATTCCGACCGCACGTACAAGTCACAAAGCATGAAGTGAAGTTACTCACAGCCTCAAACCACCGAATGACGCATTGGAGCTCAAAACATCTGGTCGGGTCGTTACATTTTACTTGTTAACCATGATCAATTAACATGTAATTTGCATGCGATACGGAATAAAGTATATGAATAGAAAATTTAATGCATTTTAAAACTTAGACTAAAACACTTTAAATTTCATAGTAAGGGTTCAACATAATAAACAAATGAATGATACCTTATTAGTTTTTCTCTAAATTTCAATCATTTAAAAAAAATAAGATATTGCCATTAGATTGTATCTAATGTTCCTTTTTTATTTATATTTACTAAACTGATAAATGCATAGGTTAGAATTTGTTTTTTCATTAGATTATTTTCTGGGAGAAATATGTATTGTTAATATACATGATGCATAAAGTGAAACTAGTATAATAGACTTAAAATTTTAAATTTATTGTGATTGGTGACTTCCTTATCTGGCTTCACCAACTAACCAATTATTTGTTTACTCTCTGATCTGGCTTTACCAACGAACAAATAATTTTATAATCTTTGATCTTTATTCACTAACTAATCAGTGATCTTTGACTCTATGATCTTGCTTCAATCACAGTCACGACCCAATTTTTCCTATAAGACGTGATGGCGCCCAACGTCGCCACTAGGCAAGTCAACGGTGAATTAGTCATGTATTTGTTCTTTTTAATGATTTCAAAGAAATTGATTTTTTTAATTATTAAGAGAATAATTAGTATGAAATTATAAGGCATAAACTAACAAAAGAGTAAATACAGTGAATTAAATACTCAAAACCATAAAGTATCTACTATAATACTCTCAAAACCCAGTGTCACAAGTGTATGAGCAACTAGTAGAATATACAAGACCACCTACATTACTGTTTGGAATAAATAGACAGAAATAACTATAATACAGAGATTGTGGGTTCTGCAGAACGGTCACAAAGAACATCTCACCACTATGCCTCAGGGTAACGGGGTTATGCGCCTTAATGACTGTCGGATGCACCTGCCTCAGATCCTGCACGATTAGTACATAAGTGTAGCGTAAGTACATAAATAATATATTCCCAGTAAGTATCTAGTATAACTAGTGACAAGGGATTGACATCGACACTTACTATGAGCTAATAAATAAAGTAAAGAAATTCTAAATAGGCATGGAATACATCAACAATAATAACGCAATGATGAACATCAAATAAGTGACTCTTTAAATCGATGTCAATTAAGAGGTCCAATTACCACCTACAAACTTCAACAAATACGAGCCTCATGTAAATTATAATTTCTCCGGTCATGAAAATAATATCAAGTGTAATCGGACTCCGAGCATTATTAAGCATAATTTATGCCGAGGTCGTATTGCCCGATCAAGAATAATGTGTACACTGCTCGGGGTCGACTGACACGAACCATAGAAGAATCTACTATAATGTCAAGGCGTTCGATCCACTCCACAAGAAGAGAGAATACTCTACGAACTCAGATTTAACGGCTACAACGGGACTATTACACAAAGAGGCACAATTTATACCAACGGTCAAGTAACTCTCCAATACTCAAAGTAAACAAAGTTCGGTATTTACAAATCCTATATCAAGTTTTGATATAATTTAAGCACTTAAATTCACAAGTAGAGTGCAAATAATAAAACTATTACATGATAGAGTCTTAAAACAACTAGGACACAAACATGATTTGTAGCTACGCACGGACTCTCGTAGATTCGTGTGCACGTAGCACCCACAATTAGCAGAAAATAGTAACTAAAATGCCTATGGGGTAAATTCCCTCTTACAAGGTTAGGCAAGAGACTTACCTCGTTCCAAAATTCACTTTACGGTCCCCAAATAACGCTAAAAGCTTCAAATCAGTGTCGAACAATCTGAAACTAGTCAAATATCATATAATAATTTAGCTTCTAGAGTCCAAACCCAACCCAAAATGGAAGATTCCTAAAATTCACCCCCGGGCTCACGTGCCCGAATTTCGAAAGTTTTCGAATATAAAAGTTACCCATGAAATCGCAAACTCAAATATATAATTTATTCCAATTTTCACCCCCCCCCCCCCCCCCCCCCCCCTAAAAAAACATGATCAAATCCCGATTTTATCTAAAGCCTAGTTTCTTCACAAAGACCCACTAATTTCAAAAAAATTCCATGTTTAATCTACCTGTAATTCGCGTGTCTAGCTAAAGGAATTGATAGGGATTGCTTACCTATTGATGTTGATGAAATCCCCCCATAAAATGCTCTCAAAATCGCCTAAGACCAAGTGAAAAATGAGGAAAATGAAGCTAAGTCCCGTAATAAAAAGCCCTTGCACCAGTCGCACATGTCGCATTTCAGACATCTTGTTTGAAAATAAGACAAAAGCATCGCATATGCGAAGACTAGCCATCTCTGCCAAGGTCACAATTGCGACAAAAAAATTCGCAAATGCGAAGATGGGCAGCTTGCAAAAGCGGCCAAAATCTTCGAAAATGTGAAGCCCCGTGTGTTTTCCCAACCTCTCAAATGCGAGGTTTGAAAATGCGAAAAAAACCTAGCATTTGCGAGACTTGCAGCACCAGACCAGAAACCAGCAAAACTGAAGTTACTCCAACAATCCAAACACGCTCAAAACTCATCCGAGCCCCCGGGGCTCCACACCAAACATCCACCCAAGTCTAAAAACTTCATACGAACTCACTCGCGTGATCAAAACATTGAAATAACATCTAGAATCAAGAATCAGATTCCAAAATGCATGAATTCAATCACGAAACTCAAGAACTTCTAAAAATACTTCTGCGCGTCCGATTCATACCAAATCAACTCCGAATGACGCCAAATTTTGTGTACAAGTCATAAATCGCCATGCGGAACTATTCCCAAGCTCACAATCCAAAACGGACCTCGATAACACCAAATCCTACTCCAAACCAAACTTAAGGAACTTGAAAACCTTCAATGTACCAACTTTCAATATTAAGCGCCGAAACGGTCTCGGATCATATGAAACCCAATCCAAACACACACCCAAGTCTAAAATCATCATACAAACCTATCGGTGCCCTCAAATCCCAGTTCCGGCGTCATTTACTCATAACGTTGACTCAAGTGAAACTTGGCCATCCTGGACAACCATTAAGGAACAAGGTGTTTCGATTTCAACCCGAACCCTTCCAAAACCGAACCAACCGTCCCTGAAAGTCATAAAACAGTAATGGCACGTACAGGGCGTTTTAAATTTGGGAACGGGGATCTAAAAACCAAAACGACATGTCGGATTGTTACATTCTCCACCACTTAAACAAAGGTTCGTCCTCGAACGGGTATAGAAGCATACTTGGAGTGTTGAATAGGTGTGGATATCTTCTCCGATTGTCCTCCTCGGTCCCCCAAGTCGCTTTCTCGACTGGTTGACCCCTCCATTGGACCTTTACCGCAAAAATCTAGAAACCTCAACTGGCGAACTTGCGTGTCAATAATGGCAACTGGCTCTTCCTCATAACCCAGGCTGTCATCTAGCTAAACCTGTTGTAGTATAACACATGCGACATGTCAACATTATACTTTTGAAGCATAGACACGTGGAAAATCGGATGAACTCCCGATAGACTGGGAGGCAAAGCAAGCTCATAAGAAACCTCCCCAACTCGCCTTAACACCTCAAGTGGACCTATAAACCTTGGGCTCAACTTGACCTTCTTCCTGAACCTCATGATTCCCTTCATCGGCGAGACTTTCAAGAGAACCTTCTCGTCCACCATAAATGGTAAATCACGCGCCTTCTGATCCGCATAACTCTTCTGTCTCGACTGTGGTGTGTGAAGTCTCTCCTGAATCAACTTCACCTTATCAAAGGCATCCTTCACTAAATCAGTGCCATATAACCTAGCCTTACCGAGCTCAAACCATCTGATGGGCGAACGACATCGCCGATCATACAAAGCCTCAAATGGAGCCATCTCAATGCTGGACTGATAACTATTGTTATAAGCAAACTCGGCCAAAGGCAAGAATCAATCACACTACCTCGAAGTCAATCACACATGCTCTGAGCATATCCTCCAAAATCTGAATCGTCCACTCAGACTGCCCGTCGATCTGCGGATGAAAGGTTGTGATAAGCACTACGCGGGTGCCCAACTCACTCTGTACTGCTCTTCAAAAGTGCGAAGTGAACTGAAGGCCTCTATCTAAAATGATGGAAACAAGCACCCCATGCTAACGAACAATCTCCTAAATGTAAATCTGGGCCAATCTCTCTGATGTGTACGTAGTCACAACCAGACTAAAGTGTGCCAACTTGGTCAACCTGTCGACAATGACCCAAATGACATCAAACTTCCTCAGCGTCCGCGGCAACCTAACTATGAAGTCCATAGTGATGCGCTCTCATTTCCACTCAGGTATAACCATCTGTTGAAGTAGGCCACCTGGCCTTTGGTGCTCATACTTAACCTACTGGCAATTTAGGCATCTCGTTACATACTCAACTATGTACTTATTCATCCGCCACCACCAATAGTGCTACCTCAGGTCGCGATCATCTTCGTAGCACCTGGATGAATAGAATATCGAGAAGTGTGTGCCTCCTCTAGAATCTTCTCCCTCAATCCATCAACATTAGGAACACATAGACGACCCAAGAGTCACAGAACACCATCTTCACTGATAGTAACCTCCTTGGCACCACCGTGTAGTACTGTATCCCTAAGAACCAACAAGTGTGAATCATCGTACTGACCAGCCTTGATCCGCTCAAATAATGAAGACTGAGCAAAGACGCATACAAGAACTCGACTGGGCTCTGAGATATCCAACCTCACAAGTATGTTAGCCAAGGACTGAATATCCAAATCTAATGGTCTCTCCTCTACTGAAATGAAGGCCAAACTACCTATACTCTCGGCCTTTCTGCTCGAGGCATCCGCAACCACATCCGCCTTGCCCGGATGATAAAGGATGGTAATATCATAGACCTTTAGTAAACTCAAGCCACCTGTGCTGCCTCAAACTGAGATCCCTCTGCTTGAACAAAAGCTTCAAGCTGCGATGATCATTGTAAACCTCATAGGACACCCCTATAAAGATAATGCCTCCAGATCTTAAGAGCATAAACTTTCGCGACCAACTCCAAATCATGGACGGGGTAATTTTTCTCGTGGGGATTCAATTAACGTGAAGCATATACAATAAATCGCCCCTCATGCATTAGTACACAACACATGACATCACGTGAAGCATCGCAATATGCAGTATACATCCCTGAACCAGAAGGAAACACTAAGACCAGTGTTGTAGTCAAAGTTGTCTTGAGTTTCTGAAAGCTTGCCTCGCAATCATTAGACTATCGAAACAGAGCACCCTTCTGAGTCAATCTAGTCAAGGTGGTGTAATAGATGAGAAGTCCTCCACAAACCGGCGATAATAACCTGCTAACCCCAAGAAGCTCCTGATCTCGATCGTTGTGGTAGGACGAGGCCAACTCTAGATTGCCTCGATCTTCCTAGGATCTACCTTAATACCCTCGATTGATACAACATGCCCCAAGAATGCCACAAAATGTAACCATAACTCGTACTTTTAGAACATAGCATATAACTTATGTTCTCGCAAAGTCTGAAGCACAACTCTCAAATGATGCTCATGCTCCTCCATGCTACGGGAGTAGATCAATATGTCATCAATGAAGACAATGAAAAATGAGTCAATATATGGCCTGAACACCTGGTTCATCAAATCCATAAACGTCGTCGGGGCGTTGGTCAAGTCAAAGGACATTACTAGAAACTCATTATGGCCATACCTAGTTTGGAAAGGCGTCTTCGGAACATCTGAAGCACCAATCTCAGTTGATGATACCCCAATCTCAAGTCAATCTTAGAGAACACCCTGTCACCCTGCAATTGGACAAACATATCATCAATACACGGCAACGGGTACTTGTTCTTAATGGTACCTTTGTTCAACTGGCGGTAATCAATGCACATCCGCATAGTCTCATCCTTCTTTTTCATGAACAACACCGGTGCACCCCAAGGTGACATACTCGGTCTGACAAACCCCTTTGCTAGCAAATCCTCAAGTTGTTCTTTGAACTCCTTCAACTCTTACGGATCCATGTGGTACGGTGGAATAGAGATAGGTTGGGTACCTGGAGCCAAATCAATACAGTAACAGATATCACGATCTGGTGGCATGCCTGGTAAGTCTGAAGGAAATACATCGGTGAACTCCCGCACCAAGGGCACTGAATCAATCGTCGGAGTCTCTGCAACAGTATTCTGAACATAAGCTAGATAAGCCAAACAACCCTTCTCGACCATGTGTCGATCCTTCATGAAAGAGATAACCCGACTAGATGCAATAATAGATGAACCCTCCCACTCCAATCTAGGCAACTCTAGTATTTCTAAGGTAACAGCCTTGGCATGGAAATCAAGCACGATAATATGGGGACAAATAGTCAATGCCTAGGATGACATCAACTTCAGTTATGTCGAACAATAGAATATCCGCTCTGGTCTTATAACCACAAAAATCATGATACAAGACCGGTAAATCTGATCCACCGCAATAGAATAGCCCACTGACGTGGACACATATATAGAAGCACCCAAGGACTCGTGAGGAACACCCAAAAAATGAGCAAACGGAGATGAAAAATATGAAAATGTAGTCCCTAGATCAAATAGTACCAAAGCATCCCTACCGAAAACAGAAATAATACATGTGATCACGGCATCTGAGGCTACTGCATCAGGTCTGGCTTGAAAGGCATAGAACCTAGTTGGTGCGCCACCTGATTGGCCTCCACCTGTAGGGCGGCCCCTACCCACATGCCCTCCTCCTCGGGCGGCCGGACGGTTGGTGCGGTAGATGGTGCGGTAATCATGGGCTGATGACCCTACTGTACTGCCTTGCCCCGAAGCCTGGGGCAGAATCTCCTCACATGACCAAGATCCCCGCACTCAAAGCACCTCTCGGTGTGGAAGATGACTGACCCTGAGTCTGACTTTGGGGACCTGAACTCCCACTGGAGGAACCCTGATAGCCGGTGGACGGTAGGAGCTCTCTGGAATGGCATTGAAATAGGGCCGCACTGGAGCACCTTGAGAAGGCGGCGATGTTGGATATGTGTGCCTGCTAGACTAACCCCTCACAAACTCACCTCTGCCCCCTAGACTGAGAACTACTAAACCCTTTAGAATATTAAAAAATGATTGTCCCTCGGTGTCTGCTCTTGGCCCTACTGACGAATACCATCGATCCTCCGAGCTATTTTTACAACCTGCTCGTGAGGAGTCCCCATCTCCACCTCTCGGGCCATAGTGACCTAGATACCATAGTGTAAACCCGCAATAAACCTCCACACTCTCTCTGCATCAGTGGGGAGTATCATAAGTGCATGGCGAGACAACTCAGAGAATATCGCCTCATAGTCGGTCACAGACGTCTGACCCTGCTAGAGCCACTCGAACTAACCCCGTAACTCTTCCCTCTAAAAGGGTGGGATATATCTCTCCAGAAAGAGACGTGTGAACAAGTCCCAAGTCAAGGGAGGAGAACTTGTTGGTCTGCTGAGAAGATAGGAATGCCACCATCTACGACTCGTGCCCTCCAGCTTAAAGGTCGTAAAGTCCACCTTGTGGGACTCCAATATCCTCATGTTGTACAGATTGTCCCTACAACGATCAATAATGTCATGTGGGTCCTCATGTCGCTCACCACCAAAGTCAGGAGGACATAGTTTGGTCCATCTATCCAATAGCTTATGCAGCTCGTTGATCACGACTCGTCTGGGCTCTTGTATAGCTGCTGAAACTGATTGAGCTCCGCCCACGGGTAGTGCACCTGGGGTTTGATATACGGAAATGGAATTACTGGAGCCTGAGCGGTAGGGGTCTGTGCTCCCCCTCCTGCCTGAGATGTGGCTGGGTCCGGTGGAAATAAACCAGCCTGCGTCATAGAGTCCATAAACTGCAGCATGCGGCCCATGACCTCCTGGAATCTTGGTGCGGACATGGAATCCTCTGGGGCCGGCTCAGCTGTAGGTACCTCGCCTTGCTCCTCAATGATAGGATCCTCCTCTGGATCCACTGGTGGCACAACTGGAGCAACTCTAGGACGCCCTCGTCCTCTGGTAGGAGCTGGAGCCCTTCCTCGGCCTCTAGCAACATGGGAAGCAGCTCCTCCACGGACGGGTATATCTGTCGCGCACCTTCTCACCATATGTGATAGAATAAGAGAAAGATACTTAGCACAACATCAACTGCACGATAGGAGATGGAGAAAGAGAAGTTTCCTAACACCCTATAGCTTCTGGAAGATAAATACGGACGTCTCCACACCGATCACAAGACTATATCAGGCTTGCTCAGGACTTGTGAGACCTACGTGAACCTAGTGCTCTGATACCAAGCTATCACGACCCAATTTTCCCTATAGGCCGCGATGGCACCCAACGTTGTTGCTAGGCAAGCCAATGGTGAACTAGTCATGTATTTGTTATTTTTAATGATTTCAAAGAAATTGATTTTCTTATTCATTAAGAGAATAATTAGTAGAAAATTATAGTAAAGTAAGGCATAAACTAACGAAAGAGTAAATACAGTTAATTAAATACTCAAAATCATAAAGTGTTTAATAGAATACTCACAAATCTGGTGTCACAAGTGTATGAGCAACTAGTAGAATATACAAGACCACCTACACTACTGTCAAGAATAGGATACACATAAATAAATACAAAAGAGAGACTACGGGTTCTACATAAGGGACACAGAGAGAAGCTCACCACTATGCCTCGGGGTAACGGGGTTATGCGCCTGAATGACTGCCGGATGCACCCACCTCAGATCCTGCACGATTAGTGCAGAAGTGTAGCGTGAGTACATAAACAACATGTATCTAGTAAGTATATCGTCTACCCTCGAATAAGTAATGTCGAGGTGTTGACATCGACACTTACTATGGGCCAATAAATAAAGTACAAAAATTCTAAATAGTCGTGGAATACATCAATAATAATAACGTAATAATGAACGGTAAATAAGTGACTCTTTAACTAGATGTCAATTAAGAGATCCAATTATCACCTACTAACTTCAACAAATACTAGCTATCAAGTAAATTATAATTTCTCAATTCATGAAAATAATATCAGGTGCAATCAGACTCCGAGCATTATTACGCACGATTTATGTCGAGGTCGTACGGTCCGATCCAGAATAATGTATACATTGTCGAGGGTCGACCAGCACAAACCAATGATACATCTATTATACTGCCAAGGCATTCGGCCCGCTCCACAAGAAGAGAGAATACTCTATGAACTCTGATTTAACGGTTATTACAGGACTAATATACAAGGAGGCACAATTTCTAACAACGACCAAGTAACTCGCCAAAACTCAAAGTAAATGAAGTTCCGTCTTTACAAATTCTTTATCAAGTTTCAATATAGTTTAAGCAATTAACTAACATGTAGAGTGCAAATAATACAAGTATTACATGATAGAGTCCTAAAGCTACCGAACATAAGCATAGTTTGTAGCTACGCATGGACTCTCGTCACTTCATGCGCACGTAGCAGCCTAATTAGCAGCAAATAGTAATTAAAATACCTATGGAGTAAATTCTATCTTATAAGGTTAGGCAAGAGAATTACATCGTTCCAAAGTTTACTTTTCGGTTCCCAAATCACGCTAAAAACTTCTAGTCGGTGCCGAACAATCCAAAACTAGTCAAATATTATATAAATTTATATATATATATATATATATATATATATATATATATATATTATATTCAAAAATTCATAATTTAGGTTCTAGAGTCATAACCCAACCCAAATTGGAAGATTCCTAAAATTCGCCCCCAGGCACACGTGCCCGAATTCCGAAATTTCCGAATATAAAAGTTACCCATGATCTTCCGAACTCAAATATATAATTTATTCTAATTTTCACCCCCAAAATCATGGTCAAATTCAGACTTTACCTAAATCCTAGTTTCTCCACAAAATCTCATTTTATAATTTTTCCCATGTTTATTCTACCCCTAATTCACGTGTTTAGCTAAGGAAATGATAGAATTTCTTACCTCTTGATGTTGATAAAATCTCCCCACAAAATGCTCTCAAAATTGTCTAAGACCAAGTGAAAAATGAGGGAAACAAAGCTAAGTCCCGTAATAAAAAGCCCTTGCACCAGTTCCAGATATCGCTTTTGCGATGGTCGCAAATGCAAAGACTGGCCATCTCTCCAAGGTAGCAATTGCGACCAAAAAGTTCGCAATGCGAAGATGGACAGCTCCCAAAAGCGGCAGAAATCTTTGCAAATTGCGAAGCCCACCGTGTTTTCTCAACCTCGCAAATGCGAACAAAACCTCACATTTGCGAGACCAGCCGCAGCAGACCAGAAACCAGCAAAACTGAAGTTCCTCCAACACTCTGAACGCGCTCGAAACTCACCCTAGCCCCCGAGGCTCCACACCAAGCATCCACACAACTCTAAAAACTTCATACGAACTCGCATGCACGATCAAAACACTGAAATAACATCTAGATTCAAGAATCGGATGCCAAAACACATGAATTCAATCATGAAACTCAAGAACTTCTAGAAACACTTCCGCGCGTCCGATTCCTACCAACTCAATTCGGAATGACGCCAAATTTTGCGTACAAGTCATAAATTACCATATAGAACTATTCCCTGGCTCAGAATCCCAAACGGAACCCCGGAGCTATTGAATTATTTCATAACCCAAGGAGAAAAATAGGACTATTTACCAGTATCATAACCTCTCGATGAGAAATGGAACTTAGATCACGATGTGAACCCACTTATGAATGAAATTTTGTTGACAAGAAAATTTCCTGGGAAAACGAACTTTTCTCCAATTGAGATGCTTTCTTCATTTATGGATTCTACCGTAGCTACACTGGCCCAACTATAGAAAAATGGCGCCCCCAGAGGAAGGTTGCGGTCCAGATGGCAGCAGCGGCTGCTGCCTATAACACCAAATCTTACTCTAAACCAAACTTAAAGAACTTGAAAATCTTCAATGCGCCAACTTTCAACATTAAGCGCTGAAACGCTCCTGGGTCATCCGAAATCCAATCCGAACACATGACCAAGTCCAAAATCATCATACGAATCTATTGGGACCGTCAAATCCCGGTTTTGAGGTCGTTACTCAAAATGGTGACTGAAGTCAAACTTGGCCATCATGGGCCACCATTAAGGAACTTAAGTGTTACGATTTCAACCCGAACTCTTCCATACCCGAATCAATTATATCCGTAAGTCATAAAACAGTAAAGGCACGTACAGAGAGTCTTAATTAAGGGACAGAAATCTAAACGGCAAAACGACCGATCGTGTCGCTACAATCTCTTTCATTTTTTCTTTAATTAGACACAAGGGCACAATGAGAACCTCTAGACGTAGTGTATATACGTGATTACACGATCATGATATTATTTTCATACACTACAAATATGTAGCTATAAGTTCCTAAAATTAGTGTTCACCAGTATAATGCATAGGTGCGAATTTATTTTTTTCACTAGATTATTTCTGAGAGCAATATGTATTATTAATATACATGATGCAGAAAGTGAAACTAGTACAATAGACTTAAAATTTTGAATTATCTGTGACTAGTGACTTTCTTATCTGGTTTCACTGACTATTTACTCTTTGATTTGGATTTACCAACTAACCAATAACTTTTTAATCTCTGATCTGGCTTCACTAACTAATCAGTAATCTTTGACTCTTTTAGCTAGCTTAAATCACTTTCATTTTTTCTTTTATTACAGACAAGGGCACAATGAGAATCTCTAGACGTAGTGTATATACGTGATTACACGATCATGATATTGTTTTCATACACTAAAAATATATAGTTATATGCTCCTAAAATTAGTATTCACTAGTATAAATGCATAGGTGCGATTTTTTTTTATTAGATTATTTTCTGAGAGCACTATGTATTGTTAATATATATGATGCAGAAAGTGAAACTAGTACAATGAACTTAAATTTTTTAATTATGTGCGATAAGTGACTTCCTTATCTGGTTTCACCAACTAACCAATTATTTTTTTATTCTCTGCTCTGGCTTTACCAACTAACCAATAAACTTTTAATCTCTGATCTGGCTAACCAATCAGTGATCTTTGACTCTCTGATCTGGCTTCAATAACTTTCATTTTTTCTTTATTTAAATAGAGGGGCACAATGAGAATCTCTAGACGTAGTCTATATACGTGATTACACGATCGTAATATTATTTTCATACACTACAAATGTGTATATATATGCTCCTAAAATTAGTGTTCACTAGTATAAATGCATAGGTGCGAATTTATTATTTTCATTAGATTATTTTCTTAGAGCAATATGTATTGTCAATATACTTGATGCAGAAAGGGGAACTAGTCCAATAGACTAAAAAATATGTATTATCTATGATTAGTGACTTCCTTATTTGGCTTCGCCAACTAATCAATTATTTTTTACTCTTGCTTTACCAACTAACCAATAATTTTGTAATCTCTGATCTGGCTTCACTAACTAATTAGTGATCTTTGACTCTTTGATCTGGCTTCAATCACTTTCATTTTTTTAGACAGAGGGGCACAATGCGAATTTCTAAACGCAGTATACATATGTGATTACATTATCATGATATTGTTTTCATACACTATAAATATGTAGCTATATGCTCCTAAAATAAGCGTTCACTAGTATAATTTTTTTCCTCAAATTGCTCTAGTTGATTCTATAAGACTACTAATTTCTCAAATCAGCACGTATTTGGCACGCGATAATAAATAAAAGTATACGAAAATGAAAAAGCTAATGTATTCAAACTTGTACTAAAACACTTTAAATCATATTATAATAAGTATAATAAAAATGGTATTTATCTTCCAGTATTTTCTAAACTTAATTTATTTGATAAATATAAATTCCTCATATTAGATTGTGCCTAATGTTTCCTAATAGTTCTTCTATAGTTAAATTTGCTAAACTGATAAATGTGGTAGTGTAGATATTTTTTTTCCCCTGATATTATTTTTCAGCGCAATATATATTACAGTTACCCATAACACAACAAGTGAATCTAGTGTAATATATTTAAAGATTTAAAATATTTATAGTTTTGACTTTCTGATCTGGCTGCACAAACTAATTTGTTATTCTTGACTCTCTTATTTGGCTTTGGCCACTTTAAATTTTCTTCTTTAATTAAATATAACAGTAAAATGAAAATCACTAAACGCACTATGTATATGTGGTAACACGCTCGTCATATTATCTCCGTACACTATAAGTATGTAGTTACATGCTCCAAAAATTAGTGTTCTCAAGTATAGTTCTTTTCTTTTCTCAAATTACTATAGTCACTTTTATATAGGATAAATAAAAATCTCAATCCATTTTTCTCCAAAGTAATTTCTAAGAAATTTGAACACGTTTCATATCAATTAATTCCAGAAAAATAATAAGTATTAATTAATCCGCTGCTAATAGAACGGAGTAATTTGTTTATTTTTGTAAGAGTAAACAAAAAAATAGCTTCGAGTACAACAAAAACGTATATATAGTAAAGGCAGAAAGAGCTTTATCAACGCGCTCTGGTCTAACAATGGAAGACGACTTTTTTTTTCCTTTGTGAGGAAAATGCTTTGTAAATTTCTTGGTTTTATCGATATGTATAAAACTTTCAACAATTATCTGCAATACAATACAATAATCTTCCTCAAATGACAATTGTTAATAGGATTCTACAGATTATATTACTTACTTAAAGTGCTTTTGCATAGTTCACACTTCAACTACTTACTTCTCACTATTTTATTAATATAAATACCCCTATTTCTCCATTATAAACACAATAATCATCCTTGTTGTATGATTTCTTGATTCTCTCTTGTTTCTTGATTCTTTTTGCGTGAGTTTGAATTAGCAATTTTATAGTTGAATTTTTGTTGATAATTGTTTATTTGTTCTCTGTACTTTTTGTCTGATCAAAACCCTTGAATATTTTCTGAGGTTTTGGGTTTGATTGCACTTTTGGGTTTTGGGGCTTTTTGATTTTTGAGTTTCTGTGTTGGTTTGTGATGGAGGCATTGGGGGGGAATCAAAGAAATGAGGGAGAGGGTATGAATTTGAGTGATGGGGTTGGGATGGAGCCATTGAGTGGGAATCAAAGAAATAGGGGAGAGGGTATGAATTTGAGTGATGGGGTTGGGATGGAGCCATTGAGTGGGAATCAAAGAAATAGGGGAGAGGGTATGAATTTGAGTGATGGGGTTGGGATGGAGCCATTGAGTGGGAATCAAAGAAATGGGGAGGGCTTGAATTTGAGTGAGGGGATTGGGATGAAGAGGGTTAGTGGTGGCTTGGAAGGGAGCCCAGTGGTTGAAAAAGTTAGGCGTGTTGAAGAAGTTGATGAAATTTTTGATTCTCTCAAAGACATTCATGAGAATTTTACTTTAGAGCCTCTAGAGGGTAAAAACGAAACCGCGGTCTGCGGGAAATTTGATGGAAGTATTGGGCATATAGGTAAAATGGTTATTGACATTTTGGAAGGGGGAAGGATCAAGAATGCAGTGGATGCTGGAGAATTCACTGTTGGGTGCCAAGAAAGTGGACTTTTCGGTTTAGTTGAAGAGTCTCACAATGGTATTCAAGTGTTAAATGGGAACCTACGAAATGGTATTGGGGGAAATGAATTGGGATTTGATCTTAATATTCCAATTTGGGAAGCGGGTGATGGGAGTAGTTTAGTTGGTCTGCAGGAGTATACTCAGAGCCCTGTTGAATTAAATGAGATTAGGTCTGATGAGAGTGATCATGCGGAGGAAAGAGCTAATAAGGGAAGAGACAAGGGAAATGCGAAGCAAATTGAGGAAATAACGCCCTATGATGATGCTGGAAATTTCAAAATCGAGTTTGGAGTGATGGATAAGGACCAGGATATAGGTGGAAGTAGTTCATTGGGTGGTGAGAGGAGACACACCAGAGAAGAAAAGGGGAAGGCTAAGGCTGAAAAGCCTTGGTTGTCACTTGCAACCTCGCCAACGGAGTTGGACTTGCAACACAGGAAGCTGGGGGAGGAGCAGGCTGCTCCAGCAGTGCTACAGTTAGGATCCGTCCAGCCTAGACAAAATGTTGACGTGTTACCTCTTGAAAATTTTGACATTAGAAGAAGGTTGATGGCTGAACGTGCAGAAAGAGATGCAATTGCATTAAGGAAAAAGGCTCATCGCTTTGCACGCTATGATGCTCCGCGTGAAGAGTCTTCTAGTCAGGAAAAGAAATTACCAACTTTGGAAACTGTTAAAGATCTGGGGAACACCCCCAATCCCTTTTCTACTGCACTGAAGAGTATTACGGAGCGTATACCTCGACGAAAGGATGAGAAATTGGTTAGATGGGAAGCATCTCGACATCCTGAGAATAAAAGTTTTCCTCGTGTGATTCCTTCACTGATAGATCTTTCCTTGAAAGCCCTTGCAGAAGATTCTGAAGCAATAGTTTCTCTCAAAGGTGTCCCTGATATCTTGAGAAGAAGATTGACTGAATTGCTCTGCCATTCCAGGAAAATGAATTCTCATATGTTGGACCTTCTTGTTCAAGGATCACCAACGCAAATTTGTATAAAGGACTCTTCGTGGTTAACAGAAGAGGATTTTTGCAAATCATTTGGAGACTTTGATAGAAGAAACTTGATGGTAATCTATACTTGTTCATTTTAAGTATTAGTTTATTTGTTTTCTGTCAATGTGGCATATGTTATTCTCTGAAATATGTCTGCCAAATTATGATTAGGGTTAGAGTGTGATTTGTAGTATTATACAGTTGGATAATTGGAGTAATCATTGTTACATGCATTTACAACCTTTGTGGGGCTTCTTATAGCCACCAACAAGGCTAGGACAAAACTAAAGCAACAGTCAAGGATGCAAGGATATTTAGCTACACATTTATTCTTTCTACTACCTGAATGGCATAAGTTTCCAACCACAGGGACATGATACAGTAGATAATTCTTAGCGTTAAGAGTTGCTTTTCAGTTGACATACAAACTTTTCTTCTACTATTAGACGCAGAGGTCGGTAAAGGGCTAACAGAGCGTGCAAGTAGAACAACAGAATAGTGCCATCTGATGATAAATATCTGTCGAGCTCTTGCTTTGCTTTTTTATTGTGTTTTCGGGTTGGTATGTACTTTTGTTTTTAATGTTTCCTACGCTTGTAAATCTCAAAAACTTTATAATTTTATAGATTCACAAAAATTCTTCTATTTGAATTGAGAGAGTTGGCTGACAATTCATCATGAGTGTATGAACTCATTTAGAGGAGGAGGCATTTGGTGTCATTTGCATGATTAATAGCTGCTGAGCTTTTACTTCTGCTTTAAACTGAGTTCCCTAGTTGGTATATACTTTTGTTTTAGATGGTACATATGCCTGTTTTCTGAATATTTTGTTATTGTACGAATTTGTAAAAATCCTTCTGTTTGTGCTGACATGTGGGGATGGCAGAGGGAAGAGGGCTTCAGATCTTTAGCAAATGTGTTTACAATAGGTTATTGATGTCTTATCTGTATAGGGTGCCCGTTTGGTGCATATGTAATAATACCTCTGTTGATTGGTTAGTTCTGCATGTTTTCCTCATCCTCTTCTTTAGCAAACTGTATTGAGGTCCAGAGGGGCTGGCCCTAGTCCTTTATGCTTGGTCAAATAATTGAAGCAACTCTTTTGTGCCTTCCTCCTGTGAGTGTTAAAGAATTGACTAGGGCTACTGCCTCAGTCAAGTTTTATACTATCTTCTCCCAGTAATGCCGAGTTCTTATGAAGAAGTTATCTTAGTTGGTGAAGTGGTAAGTTGAACCTTTATGAAGAATCTTTTCCGGTTGAGTGCGGACACTAAAAGAGTTGGCCGAGCAGTTTTTCCATATAATGACCTTGTTAAACTCCATTATTTTTTCTTTTTGAGGTAGAGAGAGATAGTACATTGTTTCTCATTATTCTTAGAAGGAGATAAATCGAGAAAAGCATGTGTGATGTAGCTCACTGTAACCCAAAAGCAATGATGTATATATTTCAACACATGTAGCCTAGGATTTAGGTTTTTTTTCTTTCTCGCTGCTGATATATATGATTTTGGTAGAAGTTTACTTTTCAAGTTGACTTCACTTACTGAAACATTTTGAAGTGTGTAACTCATGCATTTCCAAGTGAGCCTTTATTTTCACTTATGTTGTTTTATCAGTCTGCATAGTTTTTTCTACTTTCTTCTTTCTACCTAGTCTCTGGGAGATGATATTATATACAAAATTGTTGCTTTTATTGTCCTTACTACTACTGCTATTACTTTCTTTGATGATTCTGGAAGCTGATATAATTTATACCTATATGTCCTGGAAGCAGGTGCTTCAACTAGATCAATGTGGACAACCTACACTTGATCTTGTGTTGGAAAAAACCATTGCTCCGGCATCGAATAGCTTGCCTAATTTAGCCATCTTGTCGCTGAGGGGTGCCTGTCGGATGTCTGATAAAGCGATGGAAATACTTGTCACATCAGCACCTTCTCTACAATCCATTGATTTGGGTCAGTGCTCCCTTTTGACCCACACTAGTATTGATATTGCAGCCAACTCGTTGGGATCAATGCTCAAGGAGCTCTATATAGATGACTGTGAGAGCATAGATGCGATGCTTATATTAGGTGCACTGGAGAAGTTGGAGCACTTGGAAGTGTTGTCAGTAGCTGGAAATCATAGCGTATGTGATCAGTTTGTAAGTGAGTTACTTACATCACGTGCTCAAAATTTCAAAGAGCTTGATTTTGCTGACTGCCAGTAAGTACATATTACTTCCACATCCTGATTTACAATGGCACAGTTGGTTAATAATTAAATGTTTAAAGGCTCATAGCATTTAGATTTTAATTTAGTCTTTTGACCTCATCTGTTCTGGATGCAGGAATCTGACAGATCAATCTCTGAAGTTCATTGGAGATACATGTGCTAATTTGCATTCATTAAACATTTCAAACTTGAATAAATTGACAGATATGGGACTACAATTTCTTGCAAATGGTTGTCGATCAATTCGAAGACTCAAATTTTGCCGTAATAGTTTCAGGTTTGGTCCTGATATCCAGTTTGCTTCTTGAAAGTTCAATTATGCTGCTATATTTGATGAAATAGTGATGGCTCTTTCACTAAGCTTTTGTCAGCGAGCATTTTACTAAGTCACCACAAATCAAGTTCTCTCCATCCCCACACTCCTAAAAGGAATAAAAATAAATATGAGTAGCAACTTTTAGATGTTACTTCTATATCTGATAAGCTTAGAACAGCAAACAACAAACAACAACATAACCAGTGTTATCCAACACTATGGGGGTCTGGGGAGGGTAGTGTGTACGCAGACCTTACCTAACCTTGTGAGGATAGAGACGTTGTTTCCAAAAGACCCTCGGCTCACGAAAGCATCAACACCACATTAATGAAAATATAGATTAGGAGGGACAGTACCAAAAAGCCATATAAAAGCAGATTAAAAACAACAAGACAGTATTGTAATCAACAATGACAGAAAACAACGGTTAGTCAAAAAACCTACTACTAACAGAAAGCAAGACTGCGTGTCAATACTACCGTTATGAACACTTTAGACTACCTACTCTACTACCCTAATCCTCGACCTCCATACCTTCCTAGCAAGGTTCATGTCCTCGGTCAGTTGAAGCTGCGTCATGTCTTGCCTAATCATCTCTCCCCACCTCTTCTTTGGCCTACCTCTACCTCTCTGTAGGCCCTCCAATGTCAACCTCTCAACCCTCCTCACCGGGGCGTCTGTGCTCCTCCTGCTCACATGACCAAACCACCTAAGCCGCACTTCCCGCATCTTGTCCTCAATAAGGGCCACCCTCACCTTGTCCTGAATAACCTCATTTCTGATTATCTAACTTGTTGTGACCGCGCATCCATCGCAACATCCTCATCTCTGCTACCTTCATCTTCTTTACATGAGCGATCTTGACTGGCCAGCACTCGGCCCCATACAACATCGTTGGTCTGACCACCACTCTATAGAACTTACCCTTAAGTTTCGGTGGCACCTTCTTGTTACACAACACCGGAAGCGAGTCTCCATTTCATCCCGCCCCAATACGAGTGTGACATCTTCATCAATCTCCCCATCCCCCTGAATCATAAACCCAAGGTAGTTACAACTCCCTCTCTAGGGATGACTTGCGAGTCCAGCCTCCTTGAGTCTCACCACTGAACTTACACTCTAAGTATTCTGTCTTGGTCCTGCTCAACTTGAAACCTTTTAGATTCCAGGGTCTGCCTCCATACCTCTAATTGCGTGTTCACACCGTCTCGCATCTCGTCAATCAATACAATATCATCTGCAAATAACATGCACCACGGCAATCCCCCTTGGATGTGCCGCGTTAGCATGTCCATCACCAGAGCAAACAAAAAAGGGCTGAGTGCTGACCCCTGATGCAACCCATCATAACCGTAAAATGGTCCGAGCCCCCACCCACTATCCTCACTTGGGTCTTTATTCCATCGTACATGTCCTTAATCAACCTAACGCAGGCAACAAGTACACCTCTAGCCTTCAAACATCTCCACAAAACCTCCATCGGGACTTTATCGTATGCCTTCTCTAAGTCGATGAACACCATATGCAAGTCTTTCTTTCTCTCCCTATACTGCTCCATCAATCTACTAACAAACCAGATGGCTTTTGTAGTCGAACGCCCTGGCATAAACCCAAATTGGTTCTCAGAAATAGACACACTTCTCCTCGCCCTTAGCTCTACCACTCTCTCCCAGACTTTCATAGTATGGGTAAACAGCTTGATACCCCGATAGCTATTGCAATTTTGGATATCACCCTTGTTCTTGTATACAGAAACCATCGTGCTCTACCTCCACTCTTCAAACATCTTCTTTGTTCTAAAAATGACATTAAATAACCTAGTGAGCCACTCCAACCCTACCTTGCGTGCACTCTTCCAAAACTCCACCGGAATTTCATCCGGCCGGATCGCTTTGCCCCTGCTCATCTTCCGCATAGCCACCTCAACTTCATTAACTCTAATCTGCCTATAATACCCAAAGTCACAACGACTCCCGGAGAGTTCCAAATCACCCAGTACAATGCTCCTGTCCCCCTCCTCGTTCAAGAGACTATGGAAATAGGTCTGCCATCTCCGACGGATAAACCCCTCATACAACAAAACTCTACCTTCTTCGTCCTTGATGCACTTCACTTGGTCCAAGTCACGCACCTTCCTTTCTCGCGCCTTGGCTAACCTGAACAACCTCTTATCCCCACCTCGTCCCTCGAGTTCCTCGTACAAACGACTAAAAGCTGCAATCTTGGCCATCGTAACTACTAGCTTTGCCTCTTTCTTAGCCAACTTATAATGCTCCCTATTCACCCTCTTCTCTTCCTCGTCTACACTTTCCATTGGCTTCAAATATGCTGCTTTCTTGGTTTCCATTTTTCCTTGCACCTCTCCATTCCACCACCAGTCTCCTTTGTGACCACCAGAGTAACCTTTGAGACCTCTAATACCTCTCTCGCAGCTTCCCTAATGCATTGCGCAGTCATGGTCCACATAGCGTTTGCGTCCCCACTACTCTTCCAAGCCCCCATAGTCACCAGCTTGACCCCTAACTCCTGCGCTTTAGCTTCCGTCAAGGCTCCCGCTTTATCCTATGTTGGCTATACATCGCCCTCTTCCTCGTGACCTCAAGGTCCATGACTAGGAGCCTATGAAGGGTCGAGAGGTTCTCACTCGGGATGACCTTGCAATCTGTGCAAAGGCCCCTATCGGACTTCCTGCAGAGTAAATAATCAATCTAAGTCTCGGCCACCGAACTCCGGAAGGTGACCAAGTGCTCCCTCTTCTTTGGGAAACTCGAGTTTGCTATCACCAAATCAAATGCTCTAGCAAAGTCCAGCAGAGACGTTCCTCCTCCGTTTCTATCTCTAAAACCAAAGCCACCATGCACATCATCATCCCCCCCCCCCCCCCCCCCCGACCGACATCGCTCCAATGTGGCCGTTGAAATCTCCCCCTGTGAAAAGCTTCTCGTTATGCGGCATACCACGCACCATCTCATCCAAATCCTCCTAGAAACATCTCTGGACTTCCTCATCCAAGCCTGCTTGGTGTGCGTACACACTGATTATGTTCAAAGTAAAACCTCCAACAACACTGATAATAGTCATCAGCCTGTCATTCACCCTCCTAACCTCCGCCACTAGTTCACGGAGGTCCTTATCCACCAAGATACCTACCCCGTTCCTGCCCTCCACCCTCCCAGAATACCAAAGTTTGAAACTGCCCCCATCCCGCGCCTTATCTCCTTCCCACCTAGTCTCTCGTTCGGGCCCCGGGAATCCCGTGCTTTTGGCTAAGGTCTTTATTTATCTTTTTGTCATTCCCCCCTTAAAACTACAAATTAACAAACACTATTGCAAGCTATATTAATCTTCCAAGATAAGCTTAGAACAAAACAAGAAATAGTATTTTTGGTATCTTCTTTAATACATATTTGTGGATCATGTTGTTTTTCCATTCTTTTTTCGATATCAGAAGCATATTTAAAAGCTCTTCAGAGAAATTGGAATTTGCCTTAAAGGAAGGAAACCAAGAAAAAATCAGTGTCCTGAAATTTACCATACTTTGACTTACTGCAGTCATGTGTTGTGCGGGACATACGTAGATTTGTCCTGCAGACAAGTAGTCGACATGATATATTGAACATGTCTACCCAGCTTGTTTGACTTGCATCATGATTGTCAAAAATCTCTTAAGCTTTTAAAGTAGTGAAGCTCAGATAGAGAGCTGACCGCTGAGAAGAAAGAGATTGATTTCAGCACAGAGGTATTGCTATCTTGGGGGGTCTTTTACACATGCTCCTTCGGACATCTGGAGTCCTTGCCAGTGTTACATGCTGTCATTGCTATTGAAATTAACCTAGTTAGTTCTTTGTTCTGACACTCCGTTGGGATGTTGGGGTTGCTGTTAAGCAATTAAGGTTGAGCAAAACTCATTATTATCCTATGTTTAACTTTGATGAATTCCTTTTGGACTTTCTTGTGATCAATGTAATGGTGAAAAGTGAGAGACACTTAGCTCTTTTCAGTGGCCAAGAGAACGATTGTATGAGAGAGGTCCAAGTGAAAGGTCCCTGGACTTAGTTATTAAGTTGACTATATTATGCGTCCATATTAATTACCACTTAATAGATAAGTGTAAAGGGCTTACTTCAAGCGTCAAAAGTTGAGTGATTGTAAGTGGAGAAGGGTAGATGGGCGGCCCATTATCTGAGAGTTTCGGGGGCTGCGGTTGGTCCTAAGGATTTGTCCCCGGCGGATTCCTCAGTCATCAATATAAGGTTTATCTGTTCCCATTTTGTATTCTATATGCCACTTTGTGGTTTATTTGCTCCCCCTTTTTCAGTAACATCTACTACGAGTGAACTAATAATTCACTCCGTTATCATGGTTATACCCGGTGAATTGACTCCATGACACATGACTCTGTATATCTTAAAAAGTTAGTATTATGATGACTATTCTAAGTGATATATTGTGTCATCATGATAATGTTATATCTGATCTTTGATCCAATGGATTACTTGAAGAGTTGCTGGCTATATTTTCTTGAAGTACCAGCAGAAGCTGTACTGTTTGTTTCCGACATAGGAGAGCATTTAATGTAATTTTGGTGCATTGTGGCAGTTCTTGTACGGATGATCTACATTCTGTTGGCAGCTTCATTTTGTTATTTTCTTTGTTATGCAAGTTTCAGTCTAATATACACTTTGCATGTTAGTGATGAAGGTATTGCCGCATTTCTGGAAGCTTCTGGAGCGTGTTTGGAAGATCTTTCACTGAATAATTGCTCTAAGGTATACATAATCTTGCGGGAGTATCTATTACGCTCTCAAATATGCTTATTAAGCGCAGTGTTATTCCTAGTTTCTTATCAGTTGTTGAGCTACGGAGTAGATTCTAGTAATTCCTGACTTTGTACCTAAAATTTAGCCATTGGCCTGAATTTAAGAGTCCGATGATAATCTCGCTCATAATTTGCTTTGTTTTGCAGTTGCCCTCTACTTTTAGTTATAACTTATAAGTAGGATATGATCTGTAGCATATTTTTATTGAGGTTGTTAATAGGTCAAGCATTTTGCCCATCTGTGGTCTTCTCTTACAATATGGTTGTGTTAGGTTAGCCTGGACTCTTAATCAAATAATAAATTAATAGATGAATAAGATAATCATAGCATCATTGTCTCTCTAAAGAGGTATAGAGAGAGAGAGAGAGAGCAGTTCCTTTTGGGGAATTAGTAAAGAGCAGGAAAAGACATATTGATTGCCTTTTGGCCTAAAATGAAGTGCTGGTTTCTTTTTGGTACTATTTGCTTTGTTAGTGACTGGCAGAGATCTTTGACAGGTTAGCACCAGCACTGCATTCTCACTAGCCAAAATTTCAAGAAAGCTACTGCATTTGGACCTATCATGGTGTCGTAGAATAACTGACGAAGAGCTAGGACTGATTGTAGACAGCTGCTTGTCGCTCAAGCTGCTCAAACTCTTTGGCTGCACACAGGTATACATGTGCAACTCAATATTTGCGGTATTTTTAAGTGTTTGCCTATTTCATACACATTATCATTTTGTTGGCTCATATCCATGCAATATACACTACTATACTGCTATAACAATATAACAAGAAATGGTTCAGGGATTCAATTGGCGGCACAACCTTCTCTGAGTTCACTAAATTGATTTGCTCCTTCTGCCTGGGTTTCTGTTCCAACTAGTTGATTCTTAAAATCTCGGTCTTTATGCAATTTTGCTAGGATTCCTTTGTAGAGTTTTAACTCCAGCTTATGCTGCATGAGATTAGGAGCCATGAGTAGCTAGATCTCAACATAATTACAAGGGTTCATATAGTGCCTCATCTTTTCTTTCTACTTTTTTTGAACTTATAAACTGTAACAGCGAACACTTGTAAATAATGTGGTTGACGAAGTGACACGGAGATAAGGTTGATCCTTGTGTCATTATTACTCCACTAGGCGCAGTAACAGTTTCATGTATCAGCTTCTTGCTCATTTATCATGGTGGCAATTGTTTCACTAGTATGATATTGGGATTTAGACTAATTTTAACAACATTGGGATTTTATCTAGTTCTTTGTAGTTGCTACCTTCATGATGTCTTATTGTTTTTTGCCGCTTTAGTGCCAAATGTTTTTTGAGCTAATCTTTTTAGAGAGAAGTAGTTGGATACTCATTGATCTAGACTTCCATGACCACAATCGTAACGTCTTAATCAACGTTGTTGTAGAAGCCAGTTAGCATCTTATCAATTTTAGTCAGTTGCCTCTTTTTGCAATAATGATACATCTGATATACCTTACACAAGTGAAAAGGATAGAGAACAGATTAAAAAAGAGGTGGTAGTTCTATGAACAAAACTTGTCATGCATTGTTTCTTACCTCATCCAGTTCTCTCTTGTGTGTTCTTCATTTTTATTGTCATCTCATCTTATCTGATTTAATGTGATTGTCTTATTTGACTCTCTTTTCTGAAGTTTTGCTGAGTGTAACACTGGAATGAGATATTAAGAATCAGTATTCAGTACTTTGCAAAAATTTGCTTTTTCTTGCAGATAACAGATGTATTCATCAATGGCCACTCGAACACAGTGGTGCAGATCATTGGATTGAATCTGACTCCGATATTAGATAAGATTAGTAGGTTTGATGGCGTGGAAGTTCTGTTGAAGTATTCACCACTACTGACGTCTAGAGATTCCTCATTCACAGAATAGCACCCGTTGGAACAAAAAGAAATTGCCTTTTTTAATCTTTTCTTTGGAACAGCCTCTTCTTCCTTATTTTTGAGATATATTTTACTTTACAGGCCATACATGATAGCTACAAATGTAAATGGTTGCCAAAATATGCATTTATAGCAGCATCTCTCTTGTCCTCAACATTTTAGCTTCTTTCAGAATAGAATACACCGAGTTGATTACTGTAACAACAATCTCCTTATTGCTAATTAATGGATGGTCATTCTTTCATGTCATCATTATCTACTTGGTGCTCACTTTTGAATGTATTATGTGCTTGAAAAACTATCGAATCAGGTTATGAAATCTTGAATGATCTAATGGATGTTGCAACCATCAAATTCAGGATTGTTCATCTCCTTGCAGTAAAGAACTGCAATGGTGAAATCAAGTCTTTGAGTTGGTATTCACTTCAATGTTCTAATGCTTGAATCCAAACTCTCTTCTTTTTCCTCCCTTCTCAAACCATACATGAACAACACTTGAACATAAGGATATAAGGCACATATCTTTAGACCCTCTGTTATTCATGCTAGAGAGCTTTAAACTTCAAAACAAATGCAAGAACAAGCAGAAGAATGAGAATCCCAGTGGAAGAACCACCAACCCTATGAATCCAGTAAGGATCGAACCTGGTAAAGCTCCCGTCCAAGTAGCATGACATAGCTATGGCGATGATGAGAAACAACATGAGCAATGGCAAGTAAGAAGAGATGCTAAGTGATTGCTCTTCAAGCTCTGGATCGACTACCTTTCTCCTGTCGACGTACAAAGGTGAGATTATGGCAACAAGTGTAAGACCTATGGCCAGAAGCCTGTGATCATACGATGAGAACCGAGCAAATTGGTGAGAAATACTTGTGCTCATGATGAGAGTGATCAAGAAAAGAAGTGGAAGATAAGGAAGGAAGTTGATGGCTTGTTCTTCAAGGTGGGTTTCAGTAGTGTTTTTTCTACTGTCAATGTATAGAGGAGAGATTACAGCCAGAAGTCCAATGCCTATGGCCAAGAACCTCCTTTCATTTGTAGGAAATCTGCCTCTCCTGCTTAAAGATTCCTGCTCCATTGAAAAATAGTTTTTCTGGAGTCACCAATGCTTCCTCAACCTAGGCTTTTGATAGGGGTATTGGTTATTAAATTGTCTTAATATCCAGAATCTTTCTCTTTTCTTCGCTTGGTAACCCCTGGGGGGAGGGGGGGGGGGAGAGAG
>ML270181.1:303-30223 GCA_005239495.1 Nicotiana undulata | reverse complement strand
TATTTAAAAGGGACAAGGGATTGGAAAGGGGGGGGGGGGGGGGAATGAATTAGTTATGTATGCAAGTGGTGTTTGTGTAATTGGCATCTGATTCTGGGCCAGTTCTGGCCGCATAAACCTGGAATCTATCACTCTCTCAGTGAGCTATTTCTACAAAGCGTTAGTGCATTTTCTTCCTCTTTATATTGGTTGTGCTCCAGCAAGCTTGCGAGCACCTTGACTATTCCACCTGATACATCCTGCCTCCCATCATCACATGTATCGGATAACTTTGTCCACCAAGACTTAGGCACTTAGGCTAATAGGATGAGATCACCTAGCGTTGTTTGTCTCTACTGAGATTTGAGTCCCGATCTCCCATAGTTATTACCCACTTCATAAATTGTTAGGCCACACCCTCGGGTGCACATTAGTGGAAAGTTATTGTAGTTGCACTTTATATGAATCTAAATGCATATTAGTTACCTCATCTAGGCAGCACCCAGATTCCCATTGCATTCAATAGACAGGGTGCAGCCTAAAGGAATTGGGATGATGCTGTAACTAACAATAATTTCCAAATAATATGGTGCTGTAACCTACAGAATATTTGCTACCTTCTATAGAACTATATAGACAAGTTCTTAAACGAAGTGATTCACATACATCATCTCCAAGGTTGACCGGAGCAAGCATATGTTCGTATATTGCACCCCCATCTAACGTATTTTCACGTGATAATGACATACGATAATAACTTCTAGTTTTAAAAGGAAGAAAAAATAGAATGTCTATCATTGAGTATTCAGTAATATGTAGTGGAACTTGTATCAAGAGCCAAAAGAACTTTTGTATCTCCTCTTTTTAAGATGTAGAAGCTACTGAAACCCTCAAATTTTTACACCATAGAGTGATGAAAAGCTATATGATTCAAAGGAAAAAATAAATTGAATTTTATAGTACAACAGTGGATTTACATATTTAATGTCAAAGTCTATAGTGTCTACAGGGAATGCTTATTACTCGAGTATTTGCTGAATACATTAATGATGAGCAGAGACCAACTTTAACTTTCACCATCAGCAGTCTTTGACTTGTTTCCAACAAGTCTCCTCATCCATTTCTTCTGTGATGTTGTAAGATTAAAAACTGGTGCATGAGGTGGAGTATCTGATGATGCTCTCCTAGTTGTCGATGGAAGTTCAGCAGGAAGTGCAGATGCAGTACTGGTGAAGGCATTCAAAACGAGAAATGCCAATATAGGCGAAAGATCCAGGGTCCCTCCAAGTGGTGGAATAATGCCGCGGAATATGTTCAAGTATGGGTCACATAGAGTGCTGAAAAGGTATACAAGCATTTTTAACGATGTATGCATTTCACACGCTTAAGACATAAATATATTTAAGTAATTTAACTCTGCAATACTTAGCTGACTGAATCCAGGTTCTCTAAGTGGTTTTCATAATGAAATATGAATAAAAAAAGGTAATCAAATCCTGGATCATCGGACTTTCAAACAAAATATTTTCCTTCAGAAAACTACAATAAACACAGTTTTAGCACCTGTATGAATGCTCAAATTTTAAAAAGAACACTTGAAAAGAATAACAGCTGAGCTTTAAAACTTCATCAATTTCTTTCGTTTGCAAATATCGCACATTGCCAATTCTTTCATTTGAATATATAGCAGGTCATTTGGATCATAAACAGTTTGAACTTGAAAGCATACCTGAGGGGACTGACAATGGCAGCAGGAGCATTTGGGAACCAGGTTAAAACAAGCCTGGCAACCAGCAACGAGTTGTAGATGTTCAAGAAATTTATAACTCCATTTGCAACGACAATTCCTGCAACTGAGTCACCAGGCAAGACAGCCGCGAAACTGTGATGGGACAGATTACCCAAGTTCTGGTAAGTTCTGCAGTGTACCTGCAAGTAAATTCGGTTGAGAATACTCGGACTTATATAGAGATAGAAGGCAATGAAACAAGCGAAGAAACTTATCATTTGTCAAACAAATCAAAAGAACAAATTGTTATGTAAAGGGACAGTAAAAATACAGTATTGGTTACGTGATAAGTCATAAATCAAAAGAGCTAGCCTAGGGTTGGTCACCTGTTGCTTGGGAACCTTGATTGCTAACACCAAAACAACTAATTATGTCGGTACAAGGGGAAAACTCTGACATTTGAAGCAATATCCAAAGCGAACCTCCTTTGGTCCACATTATAATTTGGAGGTTGAAACACAATAAATTTTAAGAGGCGTTTCTTTATGGATCTAAGTTAAAGAACGTAGGCTGATGCTGAGGGTGAAGATTTACATGAGAATGCTTATACTTGAAAAAGGACACTAATGTATTGAGATAATAAGAAGCCTTTGCTAAACCATATCAGTTAGCTCTGCAGCAGGTCTACAAGCAAGGTAAGTAGGTACATTACCAGCTGGTTCCGAACCAAACAGACCTAACCAACTAATCCCTTATCTTGAGTAGCCCTCTACCATCTATCACATTCCATTCCATCGTCTCGTATTGCATTGTGCCATATCAGACAAGATAGACGTATTGAGTGAAAGGGCGAAAACAAATGTTTGAGAAAGGAGATCTAAAGGTGGAGGCATTAGCTCAGGACCGCGGTCCGCGGAGACATAGAAAGGTGGACTCAAATGAGTGGTTCCAAGAGAGGCGTAAGGGAGAATATAAGATCTGAACTTGACACAAGGCTTCTTATAAACAAGAACATAGAACCATACAAAGAAGAAACATATCTAATGATAAACGTTTATTAGAACATAATGAAAAAACATGATAGCTGACACTAAGATAACCAAACAGAAGCTTGATTCGAGTATGAAAATAGAATACATCTGCAGGGCACATGTTGAAACTGGATCACATTCCAGAAGTGCACCTTTTCCTATAATATACATTCTCTAGAGCTTTTAATGGCAGCATAGAAGTTTGTAAACTAAAAAATTCAAAAAAAAATTATACCTCTTCAACTATTAATATATCAACCCAATAACCCGTCCACTCACTACAAGGCCAGTCAAAAGCATATCCTGAAGTCATTTTTAAATCAAAGCACAACATATTGCCGTTGAATCAAAACGGCACATAGCAACATAATCCATCTGAATAACCTTCATTGTTTTCTTTTGAAGTCTCAAATTTAGTTTCTCTGAGAGGTTCTATCCAACTGCTAACCATTTCTCGTAGAAGCAATCAACTTCCACTATAAAACAGTTGGTTGCATATAGCCAGTGGCCCAATAGTATGAAGCTCTTTTTCGTTCTTACAGTTGGAAACATACAGAGTCTGCTCTAGTTATATTTTTCCACTTTGAAAAGAACACTAAAAAAAAAAATTATAAAGAAATGCAGGAAGCTGTCCAACGAAACCACTGAAAGAAACCACATTTCACAAAATTTCCTTCCCAGTTCCTCTAGCCAAACTGAAATTCTTGTGAAGAAATGTACTAACATTCACAACTAGAGAGAATATTAACTGTTCTATATAAGTAATTCCTTACAATCCCTTGAGGAACAACACCCCTATACATCTTGTTGAATTGTCCACATCGGAGGAATTTGAGGTCCCTGGTCTCCTTATATGGTCTTGGTCAATTCTCACCTCATAAGTTAGCTTTTGGGGTTGAGTTAGGCTCAAGGTCCGTTTATCATGGTATCAGAGCTAGGCCCATCCCAATTATTCTTACCGATGTTGGGCACCCATTTATGTTGTCCACTCTTCAGTTTGCAGGTCTGGCTTCTGGGGTTGAGTTAGGCTCAAGGTCCATTTACCACATCTTAACAGATATCATCTTTTGCGACAAGCACTTGATTTGCTTCATAGTAAGTATCACCCTTTCAAGTATCTAACTAACTTTTAATAAAGATATCAGCAACTCAATTAAGAATCAAGCCCTATTTACAAGGTAACTCAAGGCCTCAGGTCTAAAGTCTAGATTTATGGCGTCATTGCTTCAATTGATTCATTCAGCAACTATCTCCCTTTAATAGGATACTTATTTCTACTGTAGCCACAACATAAAATACGAAGCAAAATCTCAAAGATCATCTTTCTACACACACATCCATATACTCCTTCTATTTCATCTTACATGACGTTAGAGATACGGAGATTAAATGTTACTTTGTTTGTATTATATTAGTCATATCGAAAAATGTTAAGTATCTGATTACAAGTTACTTAATTGGAAGAGAAATCATCACATCAAAGTTTAGTATTTGAATAGTGCGAACGAATTTGAATTTTCTTTTAACAAGCTAAATGAATTTTAATTATTGAAAATAGTGAACATTTTAGTGTCATATAAACTGAAATTGAAACAAGAGAGAGTACCTGGCAGAAATCTTGAAAATGAGAAGAGAAAGATAGGATTTTGTTGAAAAGGGGATGGTGAGGGGCAACAACAGAATGCAGCAATTTAAGACATTTCTCAGCAGTGGAGAAAATGAAGTTGTGAAAATGAAGAAAGGCATTTGATGAAGCTTCTTGTGCCATGTTTAACAGCTGAAGATTTGATTTGGGGAGTTGTTTGAGGAATGAAGATTGAACAAATGGTGGGGTTGAGAAGGGTAGTGAAATTATACAGTTTGATATGACACTATTTTGCTTCTCTTCAGCCATTTTTGAAGAAGATTGAGCAACCATTTTTGAAGTCCTTCCCTTCAGTTCACTGGTAGGCTATATAGTAAAGAAGAAGATAAGAAACAGGAGACAGGCTGTTTTAAATTATTTTATTTATTTGGTTTTAAAATTTGGATATTTAATAACGTTTTCAATTATTTATATCGACGCTCCAATATATTTAAGTTAAGCTAGTACACCTTTAGGGAGGGGTGTCGATAGTTCCGTTCGAACAGTTATTTTATAAAATTTGTATCATATTAATTTTTCGGTTATTTTATTATGTATAATTAAAATTAAACCTTTTAAAATCATCACAATCATATCGGTTTCTTTTCGGTATCGGTATCGGTGCGGTTCGATTAATTTTCGGTATTTTTTTAAATATCATATAAAAGTCACTAGTAAAAGTAGAATGCAATAACGTACATACTTTTATAGGACTTAGCAAAACTCTCTAGACAGTTTTAGTATTTAAATGGTGATAATTATGAAACATGAAAGATGGCCACAGTATAGATCTATCAACTACTCTATTGTTGCGTAAAAGAAACCACGCAAAGACAAAGAAAAGATAAATCATACAAGTCAAAAGATATTAACCAAGTTGTGATTCAAGAATAAAGTCTATAGAGGATTAAATACTCAATAAGATAAATCTAAATCATACGAAAGAAAACATATTCAATACAATATAGTTTGCTACTCAAAATCATTGGAATACTTTGTGTCTTGCTAGTGAATATGTTGGAAATAATTTAGTTTCAGTAGTAGAAGCATAACAGGTTTGGGAATTAGAATTTTGATCTTAATTACTTATTGGCTTGTAACCATTTTCATAATTCCAAGACCCAAGGAAAATTTAGTACTTTATTATTTTTAACTTAATATATAAATATATTTTTCATATGTAAATTTATTCGTTACAGTTCAGTATTTTTTTGGTTTATTTTCATAAAATAAAAAACATACGCTAATTATCGGTATAGTTGTAGATTTATATAAAAATATACGGTTTTATTTAAAAAAATCTAAAAATCGGTTCGGTGCGGTACGGTTAAGTCGATTTAGTCGGTTATTAAATATCCTTTGACACTCCTAGTTTTATGTATTAGCTCATTACTTTTGGTAGGATGCACTAGATAAAATAATGCATATATTAGCTTTGTGTATTATGATATTGTTTGATACACCCTATTTGGTATTATCTTATGCATAACTAATGCATAGGAAACTATGGTATTAACAATGTAATGGATTTTAATGTATGCTTTAGCTTACTTAAAGAAAAAATTATCCTTTAACATTTATATTTGATTAAAAAATATTATATTATATTAATGCAAGTTTGATGTAAAATTTGATAATGAAAATGCTCTCGCTATTTATATCCATGCCCCGCCAAATTCTTCATTGTAAATGAATAAATATATACTTTACTACTGCGTACTGAAATGCACTTGTAATCCACTCATTTTACTTTTATTTTTTTAATTTAAATTTTTTTTGCCTAATAATCCAAGAAAGTGGTAATAAAATTATATCCCTACTAGATAAATAAATACTTAATATATTTTCTTTTCTATAAATAAATATTCAGTTCTATACTACAGTATAGGTAGACAAATTAAATAAAAAATTTAAACTTTTTTTATATAAAAATATTCCTCAACATATGTTTCTTTTAAAAAGATAAAGTGATGGAATAGTAATGGTATTTTTATAAATAAACAATTCTTTTAGAAATTGTGTGATGCTTTAATACACCAAATCAAATCAAACAGTGGATAAGAAAAATGTCGGCATTACAAATATGCCATATTCAGCATCATTTTTATGCGCCCTACCAAACGACCCAAGTAGTAATAACAATCATTGTGAAAACAATGTACTAGTAGTAAGTAATCATGAATATCCTTCCGCGAACAACCCCTAATTTCTTCGTGAGTTTATATTATTGTGCTAGGTGAGTGAAAAACCCAAAGGTCGTTTAACGTAGTTTTAGGATACACATATTCGCGTGAACTCTATATTAATGAGTATAAAATTTAAAATTCATACGACTATTATTAAACTATATGATTGAGTTACTAAAACTTTAAAATCTTAATAAAGAAAAAAATCATGTTACACAAAAGTATTGTAATGCTTTATTATAACTTCGATACATGAGTCATGCATTTGCTTTAGTTGCTCAGATAATAAATAATACATTGACGTATACTCAAATATAATACAAAAATACTATTTTTTTAATGTTAAAATAATGATTGTCAAGAAAATTAAGGTAAATAATTAATATATTATATTATTTTATCCACCGTGAAGTGCATCGTTACACAATATAATTCTCAAAATTATAAAAATCTATTAACATTTCATGTTTATTTAATATGTCTTAATATACATCATTACAACAATGTCTTCTTCTTGTAAAAAATAATTACAGTTAACTATAAAATTAGTTGGTAATATATATTTCAATTATACCAACTAGTCACGGCGGAATTTTCACCGTCGGACCGTAATGGCACCACTTTTCTCTCTTCGGGACTAAGAGAACTTACTTACTAACTAATTGGGGGGAAAAAAAGACAAATAGAACGAGTTTTTTTTTTACGTGATCAGAAATCACCCGTCGGTGATGAACCAGTACGCACTTAGGATAGCACTTCAGGATAGTGAGATCTAACATCCATTTGCTAGGCATACCCACATCAGAGACTCAATAAGCAAAAATCTCAAATCTTACAACGATTAACAACAATTTACACATAGAGCAGAAATTCCTGACAAATCCGAATATTTATACATAACTACGCATCATCTGGTGTCACAACTCACGGTCTTCTACAATTTAACTACAAATAACTGGCTGAAAGAAAAATATAATTGTTTACGAATCAAAAGAAAACAGTAAATGAAACAGCTAGAAGGGGACTCCAGGGTCTGCGGACATCAGCAGATCTACCTTGGGCCTCCTTTGTAATGAAGTCAGCACCTAGTCTCCGGATCAGGTTGGACCGACACCAGAATCTACACAGGAAGTGTAGAGTGCGGTATCAGTACAACTGACCCCATGTACTGGTAAGTGTCGAGCCTAACCTCGGCGAAGTAGTGACAAGACTAGGACAAGACACCCACAAACAGCATGTGCAATATAATCATACATATAGCGATAACAATAACAAAAGAATTAAGACAGGAAATACTGGGAAGGGGACACGCCGAGGGGATCTCCATATAAGGAATCAAAAACACTGATAAAAACTGGATCAATCAATGTGCCTTAAACAGATAAAACAAGTATAAATGGTAAGGAAATTCCACGACATCACCCTTCGTGCTTTTACTCTCAACCTCACCATATGACACAATAGAATGGCACGACATCACCTTCATGCATTGACTCTCGAATAATATGACACGGGATCGCCCTTCATGCATTATCACTCACAAAACATGGTACGGGATCACCCTTCGTGCATTAACACTCGCTCACAAATATTTGCACGGCATCATCCTTCGTGCTTTATACTCTCCCTCACCAAAAACACGAAAAAATAACAACAGAGAGATAGAAACCAGTCTTATTTCAACATTTAATGCGACAATACCATCCTCAACTTTGAGTCAATACTCAATAAATACAAAATTTCCATAAAACATGATAAAAGCTACTCAACATAATGAATGGTTAAGCTAAGCATGAACAATACGATTAAAGAATACAACAGTTACAAGAATAAGACTCACTCGCATGCTATGACTCGACAACAACACATAGGTGCTCGTCATTCACCTATACATTGTACTCAACAACCAAACATGTAGCAAATAGTCAAATAGTACCTAATTCCTCAAGCCAAAGTTAGACACAACACTTACCTCGCTCCAAAGGCCAAATTCAAAGTTCAACCACCGCTTTTTCTCTAGATTCAACCTCCAAACCACTCGTATCTAGTCATAATTAACTTAATAATATTAATTATTGCTAAAGAAATCAATTCTAATACATAAATGTAGGCTTCCCAAACTTACCCCCAAAAAGTCAAAAATCGACCCCGGGCCTGCTAGGTCAAAACTCGAGGCCCGGACCAAAATCCAGTTACCCATTCACCGTCGAGCCCGAATATGTAATTAGTTTCGTAATCCGATCCCAAATTGAGGTCTAAATCCCCAATTTGTAAAAACTCACAATTCTTCTAAAATCCCTAATTTCTACCATGAACACCCTAGATTTTAGGTTGAAATTTCATGAAAGGCAATGATTAATTGAAGGAAAATGGTTTGGAATCACTTACCAACACTTTGGGGAAGAAATTGCCTTTTGAAAATCGCCCCTAGGTATTCTATCTTTTGAAAATTTGAAGAAATAGCTTGAGTCCCGATATAAATGAACTCACTGCCCCAGCGACTTTTGCACCTGCGATGCATAGGCCGCACATGCGGATCCGCTTCTGCGGACCAGGTGTCTGCTTCTGCGAAAAAGGCTTGGCCGGCTGGGGCCGCATCTGCGGACTGGATTCCGCTTCTGTGATCTCGCTTCTGCGAAAAAGGTCCCGCATCTGCGAAAACTGGGCTCCCATCCTTGGGTCGCACCTGTGGAGCTTGGCTCGCACCTGCGACCAAAGACTCGCAGGTGCGGGCACACCAGATCTGGTGCACCAGCAGCCCTGTTGAGTTTTAAACTCAACTTACGCATTGTCTGAATGGCACCCGAGCCCTCGGGGCTCCAAATCAAACATGCACACAAGTCTTAAAACATCATACGAACTTGATCGTGCGAGCAAATCACCAAAATAACACCTAAAACTACGAATTTAGCACCAAATTGAATGAAATTTTTAAGAATGCTTCAAAACCTCTATTTCACAATCGAACGTCTGAATCACTTCAAACCACTTCGTTCCTCACCAAATTTCATAGACAAGTACTAAATATTATAACGGACATGTACCGGGCTCCGGAACCAAAATATGGACCCAATATCAACAAGATCAAACATTAACCAATTTTTTAAAACTATCCAAATTTCAGTTTCAATTTTTAACAAAAATTCATATCTCGACGTAGGGACCTCGGAATTCGATTCCGGGCATACGCCCTGGTCCAAGAAAAATACCCCTTTTTTCTTGAATTTCAGTTAAGTTTTTTAATTTTATTTTGATATGTAGATTGAAGAGCAAGGGGTGCTGACTTCGTCTTGCTTTGCTTCATTCAACTCGTTTAAGACTGTAAGTTACATTCTTCATTCACTTCACATGGCTGAAAATGATAAATTGATAAAGTGGCTGATGAAAGTAGAGGTTCTGAGTCTACTGCTGCAACTACTCACTCGACAGTTACAAAACAAAGGAAAAAACGATCTCGGACATGGGATGTTTTTGAAGAAAAAGTTGATGCTAAAGGAAATAATAAATATGTATGTAGATATTTTGGACAAGAATATTTTGAGACAAAAGGCAAAAGTACGACACAAATGGATAGTCATATCAGTAAATGTCCAAGGAATCCTTATAAAGTTGAAAAAGGTCAAAAACTATTACAATATCAAACATTACCGGGGGTAATAAAGGTGATCTTATTCCATAGAAATTTGATCAAGAAGAGTGTAGGGTGGCTTTGTGTCGTATGGTGATTGTTGATGAACTTCTATTTAGTTTTGTTGAGAATGAAGGCTTTAGAAACTTTATGAAAGTGGCACAACCTTGTTTTCATATTCCTTTCCGTACTAATGTTCCACGGGATTGTTTTGCTCTTTTTAATGTGGAAAAAATTAATTTAATGAAGTTTCTTAAAGGAACAAGTCAAAGAGTAAGTCTTACCACTGATACATGGACTTCTATTCAAAAAGTTAATTATATGTGCATCACAACCCATTGGATTGATAGTGAATGGAATATGCATACAAGAATAATTAACTTTTCTCAAATTACTAGTCATAAAGGTGAAGATATGACAATGTGTATTATTTATTATTTGCGTGAGTGGGGTTTGAAAAAAAAAATTCACTGTCACAGTTGACAATGCTAGTTCAAATAATGTGACCGTGGAGAAGTTGTCTGACAAATTAGATGATTGGGGAACCAATTCCATGAATGGTCAACACCTTCACGTGAGATGCATGACTCATATTGTAAATCTTATTGTGAAATATGGTTTAAAAGAGTCAGGTATTTCTATTGCTCGTGTTAGATGTGCAGTCAGATACATTAGACAGTCTCCTGCTAGGTTGAGGAAGTTTCAGGAATATTGTGAAAGTGAAAATATTGTCAAGAAATCTTTATGCTTAGATGTTCCTACAAGGTGGAATTCCACATACTTGATGTTGAGCAGGGCTATTGAATATGAGCGTGCAATTAAAGAATATTCTGATCGTGATACCGTCTTGTTACGTTATCTTATGTTTGATGTTATTTCATATGGAAAGCCTGTAGGTATGTTTACAAGAACTTCTTGGGATGATGTAAAGAGAATTGCACAATTTCTTGAAATATTTTATAATCTCACTTTGAAGGTATCCGGATCACTTTATGTAACATCAAAGGCCCGTTTTCTTGAAATTCATCAAGTTGTTGTTTACTAAAATCGATTAATAACAACTGAAGATGAACTTTTGAGTGAGATGGCATCAAGTATGTGGAAAACATTTGAGAAGTATTGGGGTGAACCAAAAAATGAACAAAATGATTTTCATTGCTTGTGTTTTGGATCCTCGCTACAAGTTTACTACTGTTAGTTTTGTACTTAAGAAGATGCTTAGAAATGAAGGGACAATTATTGAAAACGAGGTTCATACTTATATGAGTTCATTGTTTAATAAGTACGTTTCTAAATCGGTTTCAAAAGATACTGGTGGTAAAGTTTCTACCTCTTTGCCAAGCTCTTCATTCAGCACAATGGAAACTTCAACTAGTTTAGGTGAACTTTTAGATGAAATAAGGAAAGATAAAATTGTAAGTGGAGGTGTAGATTCTAAAACAGAATTGGAAAAGTATCTTGCAGAAGATCCTGAAAATAAAAGACCGGACTTTGATATCTTGGCTTGGTGGAAGGTAAACTCACCTAGATTTCCTATTCTTGCTAAGATGGCTCGCGATGTGCTTGCTATTCCTATTTCAAGTGTGGCATCTGCAAGTGCATTTAGTACTGGAGGGCATATTCTTGACCAATTTACGAGTTCATTAACTCCTAAATTGGTTGAAACTCTAGTGTGCCTTCAAGATTGGCTTCGGAGTGAATCGCTTCCTGTAAATGTTGAGGAAGATTTAGATTTTCTCGAGACACTCGAGGAAGGTATGTATATTTTAATTAAAATTATTGTATTGCTTAAGATAGTTAAATAATATATTAATTACTTGACTTGTTAATATATATTCTTATTAGATTTTACTAATCTTGGCAAAGAAGCTTCCACCGACGATGTTTGCTAGAGTTTGTTAGCTGCTATATAAGTTTTCCATTTTAAATAATATACTTGTAAAAGAATGTGATGTATTATAAAGTTCTTAATATTATTCTTAATTTCTTCCAGGTTTAAAGCTGATAAGAAGGCTAAGAGTTCCAAGTAGTCACTGTTGATTATTGTTGTTGACTTCTTCAGTAGAGGTGCTGCCAATTAGAACCCACTCTTACATATGACGCAAAATCTGGAAGTGCATGCCAAAATGCATTATGTTCCAAGATTTGACATATGAAACAGACACCATTTGGATCTTAGTTGCTATCTTTGCTTTTCTGTGCCCCAGTTTCGTGTGAAGTGACGCGATATTATTTCCTTTCGACTTTTGAAGTCGTATGTTGATGGGAAGGCTCAACTAGGATCAACAAGCTGATAATTGTAATTTCCTTAATTTTCACAAATTGTCTTGTGTTGTGTCAAATTATCCATGCATCTGTCGAAGGACTACTAGTTTTCTTTTTTGCAGATTCCAATTGTCCGTCCTTTGTTTAATTTTCATTCTCTATTTTTAGTGTTTGGACTTGTGGACAGTCCTGATTAATGTGGCAAAGATGGATTTTTATTACTATTAAGTAGGTTTGACTTCTAGCAATTACTAGTGTTCGTCTTATTTTAGCTTCTTTTAGTCCATATTAGTTAGGCGTGTTTATAGCGATATACCTTCCATAGAATCCCGCAAATTTTCATATTGGTGTAATCGATAACCGAATTGATAAGCCCAAAAAATTGATAAATCGAAATCGAAAAAATCGAAACCTTATTGAAACGATAACGATAAGCATATGTACAAATCGATAATCGATAAGTAATTATCGATAAGGGCCAAAATCGAATCGATAAATCGAATGCACACCCCTACTCACCACATCTACTTAATGTTCTCATAGGACCAAATAGATCTATATGGACCAGTTCTATCGTCGTGGTGGTACTTATCATTTTCTTTCTTTTAAAAGAGGATCTTACCTACTTCCCTCTTGCACAAGCCTCACAAACTTTGTCTTCCTTGAACTTAATGTTAGGCAGACCTATCACTAAGTCCTTCGAGACTAATTTGTTGAGTTGACTTAGACTTGCAAGTCCAAGTCTTTTGTGCCAAAGGAGGGGATCATTTTCCAGCACACTCAAGCATGTTAATTCATTTTCTAACAGTGTGGACAGATCCATGATAAAAATATTGTTCAATCTTTTTCCCTGCCAAGCAATCTTGTCAGTGATAAGATTTATTACAAAGCATTTTGTAGAAGTGAATGCTACCAGGTTACCTCTGTCACACAGTTGTGACTCACTGATCAGGCTATATTTCAAGCCATCTATCAAGTAAATGTTCTCAATGGAACGTGTGTCATCCTTACCTACCTTACCAACCCCAATGATTTCACCTTTCTTTCCATTTCCAAAGGAGACATTTCTTCCTTTGAGGTTGTCAAGTGAAAGGAACTAGTCCTTGTTGACAGTCATGTGTTTTGAACATTCACTATCCATGTACCATATTTGGCTACTTCCTTTCACTTGAACCTACAAAATAAAATCAGGGGTTAGTCTTAGGAACCCAAACTAGTTTGGGTCCCTTTCTATAAGCAAAAGGATGAATTAGATTCTTTTTAGACCAATTAGGTAACCAATTCTTCCTTCAAACAAAACTTTTGTTTTTTTGACTGGCCTGCTCTTTTGTATTGCATTCACTTTTGTAATGAGCAGTCTTGCCACAATGGGTACAGATTTTATTCTCAGGAAGTGTGAGGTACTTGCTTATAGGATCCCATTTAGGCAGCTGACTCCCAAAGTCAAGTCCTCTCTTATTGCTATTGTGGTTTTCCTATAGCCATGTCAAAGCATCGGAGGATTTATTCCATTTACAGGTTCTGTCTAGTTCATGCTTAACCTTACCAAGTTCCTCCTTCAACACTCTTATTTGTTCATCTTTCTTATACAACTCATCCTTTAATTTACCTACATTTTCTTCTAAGATGAGTTGAGAGCTTGTTGATACCCAATTTTTTCTCAAATTATTTTTAATTTGCATATGTACCTTCAAAATCAGTTTTTATAACAATGGTATTTTTCCATATTTTTATCAAGTTATTTCCAATTTATCCAGTACTTTTATATCCAATAATTAATCATAAATTGCATTACAAATAGTTTCAAAGCATTTCTTGGCTTAATATATCGTTTTTTATCATATTAGGATTTAATTATTTCATAAATTAGCCAAATTGGCATTATTGGCTATAATTGCAATAACTTTGTAATTATAACCTAACTATATATTTTGTGTTATTTTCACTAAATAATTAGTCACTTGTATTTTTTAATACTAGTTAATCACCTTATTTTCATCTATTTAGCCTTAATTTCATTTTATATAATTATTAGCCATTTTTATTAATTATTTTAAACGGGTATTTAACAAATAGTCACTTTTAATTCTAATTTTAGCCTATGTTATCCGGACCCCAACCCAACTAATTAGCCCAAATAACCCAGGCCCAAAGCCTAGCCTACCTGACCCAATACCCCTCTCTAATATGAGCCGTTGATTAATTCAAATCAACGGCCCAGATTCATCCTTACCATAATTAATCCTAAACGACTACCCCCTCCCCCTCATTTTCCCTCGTTTCATTCTCTCTCACCTTCTCTTTGGTTCTCTCTGGTTCTCTCTAGAACTTTCTCACTCCCCCCCCCCCTTCCGTTGAGCTCTGCCTCCCTTTTCCGGCCACCTCTCTTGCCGGAAACCATGAGGTCTCACCCCTCCTAGCCTATGTCTCTCCTCCTACACCGGGTATCATTATCTTGAGGTCCTCAAGAGAACTTGAAGCGGTTCACTCACCCTATGACTTTTCATGCCCTCTCAGGCCACCATTGGCTTGTCCGAGTAAGATCTTCTCATCTCCATCTTAAACCTATGGTTTCTGAGCCGATTTTCTCTCTTTTTGAGTTATCTCTCAGAAACCCTAAACTATTAGCTCTTGATTGCTTAGATCTATGATAGATCTGGGTATATTCTGAGCTATTTTGTTGCTTTCCTCAAAGATTTTTTGATTTTATCTAAAATGACTCTTCGCTTTCAAACTAGGGTTTCCTAACCCCTTTCAAAAATGGCTTTTCTCTCTGACTTTAGTATTAATCAACAATTTTTATTATGTTTAAACGTTTATGTGCGTTTTCTCTTTTATCTAATTTAATCTGTTGAAAACCCTAAGTGTCTTACTTCTAATCCTAGGGTTCTAAGTTTTCTCTGATAATATGTTCTATTATGTTTACTGTTTATTCTGAATACTCCACGATTTTGTGGTTTTACTCCATGTTTACCTATTAGGGTTTCTGACTATTCACTTCTTTGCCTATATCATGATTACTTTTTCGGTTCGTACTGTGTTCTATACGAATCCCTAATTTTCTATATGATGTCACCTTACTAATCTTCTTATGGTTTTGGTTTTTGTCTATTACGTGTTTACTGCACTTATTTTCATAATGTTGTGTTAATCAGTACTATGTTCCAGTTTGAACCCCTGATTCTACGTGATTTTTACTTTAACTATACTTATTGGGGTCTCTGATTTTACTTCTTCTTGCCTATTGTGTGTTTATTCCGTGTATTCATAGGTATTTGTGGTAATCTCCCCTTAATCAACACTACTCCTGTTTGAATACCTAATTTCCTGTAATTAATACCTCTCACTAATCTCTAGTGGTGATTTTCTTACTGATTTTCAACCTTTAAGTTATTTCCTTGCCTTATTTTTGGTCGACTATGTTGTCAAACAGATTGTTTTTTACTTTCCTTAATTATATTTTTTTTCCTGAACCTAGCCTCTATTACATTGTCCTATACTGCTATGTGCTAAAATTATTTCCTTATGTGTTATATTCTAGTCACATATGGTATCTTGCCTTATTTGTCACATGTCCATTACCGTTTGAAATTGACTCCTTAATTGAAGGGAGTACTTACTTTGATTCTATGATGATTGATTCAGATTCCTTTATTTACTGCTTAACTATGGACTTTACCTTATTTCTGCTTATTTTCAAACTATATATACTCTACTCTCTCATTGACATAGAGACGAACTCACTGGTTCAATAGCTCTCTCACACACAACTAAAACTTTCTTCTCTCTTCTCTGTGCTACTTGTTACTGTTCTAAGTTAGCCGGTTGCAAGCCAAGGCTAACTATTGTGCTCCTATCCTACTTTGTGTTTACTGTCTTTTTCACTTCACTGGTATGTTCTGATTTTAATCCTAGTTCCCAAACCAACATGTTTATTTTTCTGCTTCAATTCATTACGTTTCTTATATGTTTCTATCTATTGTTTTGTTGTTGGACATGTAATTAAAATCTTGTGCTTCATCCAGCATGTTAAGTTATACTTTACTTTCATCAGCATGTCCTTATGTACTTGAAACATGTTTCTATGTGACTCTCTCTATCCTTATGTCTGTATACTAGCTTTAGTTAGGGCATGCCTCTACTAGTGTTACCCTAAGTTGTTTGATATTGTTATGTCTAGTCTAAACCCATACTATGTTGTATCCCAATCCCATGAACCCCCTTAGGAACTTCTGATTCTGCAGCTATGTCTACTTCTGTCTGTTACATGTTCACTACTTTGTGCCTTGTATGTCCCCAATCTCTCACTACCTTGTTTGTGGTTGCTGAACTTGTCTTAGTATGTTGTTTTGATCCTAAGATGTGGATGTGTTTTATTCTGCCTGCATTACTCTTTATCAAACTGTTTACTGAATAAAAATCCTTTTGCAAAACTCTTTTTTTGAAAAACCAGTCTTTCTTGTGTAAAACTGTTTCCTTACTCCAAGCTTTCAAAACTATGTCAAGCACTCTCACTTTACTCCTAGATCCTTAGGTTCTTCCCCCTTTGTGTGAGCATTGCTTTGGGACCCTTGAGCTCCCTCAGAACTTTGACACGCTTAGGTTGGCCCTTCCACACTGCACTTACTCGGCTATGGGTATGAGCACTGCCCGGGATCCCCTTGAGGTCTTTAGGGAACTCTTACACACCCTGATTATGAGAAAGTCTATGAAACAACATTTGGCATTGAGGATATGGAGATCTGGGCCTATACTGCAGGCTCCCTATAGATAACTTCTTATTTTTATTTCAGTTATGTAATTCATGTTCAATGGTATGTAATAATTATTTGTAAACAACTCTGGGGTTGGATAGTGAAAAAGGGAGGGTAATATGTATGCTATAGTATAGTCAAGGGTAGAAAACATGCTCGTAGGTTTACTTTTCTTCTGTGCGCAATAGAAGTCATGTTTAGGAATAACACATACCCAAGCATGCCATGCATTAGATACCATGCTCCCTAGACTTCACATATACTGTTTTTTTAGCATCTCATCATTATTACTATCACTTAGAAATCATGTCCTAAGGTAAACAACATTAAAACAAGCTGTCACTTCTGCTTATCCTGAAACTATGCATAATTTGGTGTGCATTTAGAAATCTTGTCTTAAGTGATTCTGCATGTGCATCATTCTGCATTATATATCATGTTCTAGGATTACACTCAGCCTAATTAATGATGCATAAAAGAAATATGGAACAGTCCACCTCGCTCTAACAACTGGTAATAAACTCTGGTATATTCTACAGACACTTAGAACTGCATGCTCTTAGGAATAACAACCTAAAATTGTTAACACCTCTGATGACTGCCATATATGATCCTACGCCTAGGCAAGCCTTAGGTAACCAACCTTAAAAAATAAAAAATGAAATATCCCCTTGTGATTACTGTCTAATTACCAGTATGCTTGAAATCAGTAGGCAAACTGATTAGGACTTCCGCTCTGAGTTATACAATAAATTTTTTTCTCTATTTTTATCACTTAGATACCATGTTTTAGGATCTGAATTTAAACCAAGTACTTAACTGTGTTTGAGTCATGCTGATTTTGTGCATTATTTGTGGAGGTACTTGAGCCTTTCCTGTTTATGTGTTACCCCTATCTTCAGTCCTATTTGTTTTTCTATTTGTCGCCTTAGTATTTTTACCTTTAAAACCTGAGGGTCTGCCTAGAACCCCCTTTATAGGATAGAAGTCCTAAACTCCTCCGGGACTAATAGGAAGGGACAGGTAACAGCATGCAATAGAGGTCGTGACCAACACTCACTTTACTTACCTTCACGGGGTGGGAAAGGGTAGATATGGATATGATGACCGGTGCGCTAATACCACGTGTAGCCCCTCTTCTAGGAGTGTCATACCGGGTATTGCATTGATGTGATACATGTCACAAATAAACCTAGGATCCTCTTACTCTATATACATGTTTAGATTATAACCATTTTCAAAATCTATCCCTTTATTAACTGTTTTCAAACATATGCGCACTTAGACTAAAATCCCTTATTATATGGACATTATTTGTTTGCGTGCTAACTGTACAAATTCACAAATGATATTTGGTCGGGAACCACACTTGTGGATCCTGAGGGGTGCCTAACACCTTCCGCTTAGGATAATTTCAAGCCCTTACCCTATCTCTGGTTACCCAAACGTAGTTGTAAATGAACCCCAGTAGGTGCCCTAACGCACCTTAAAATCGTTAGGTGGCGACTCTTCAAAATATGCAAACCTCTTTCCCAAAAGGAAATGAGTTGTCCCAACCAATGTCACGAACCCCTTTTAACCGACCCCGAAAGGAGTTGGAAAAAGGGGGCGCGACAGCACGGCGAATCTGCTGGGGATTTCAGGCTTTTACCATTACAAATTGCTTTGTGAATTTTTACCTCTTCCTACGTGCCATTACTTGTTTATTTCCTTTAAGCATTTAATTTCTCTCAAAAGTAACTGACATATCTTTCTTGTTTCCTTCCCTTGTAACCGTTTTAAATTATAAACTGTTGTATTTACTACTTCATAACATGCAAATACGTGCTTACTTGTTTGATGTTTATTGCACTATTCATGATCCAACATTCGTATTTCACTCGTGCCAAAACAAATCCTATAGCAACGTTTGATGAGTGGTTGCGCCCTTCCTATATTATCACCCCCTAAATTTGGAAAAGGCTTATTTGCGGTAAACCTAGTCGATCAGCGGTGCAGTCGACGGTTCTGTGCCTTTCCCCCTTGAGTTGTCCGCTCAAAGGTACCAGTCTAAAACCCCATAGAAACCTTAATCCGTTATATTGTTGAATGCACCATGGTCAAACCTAGCCAGGCTAACGTGTTGTCCGCACAGTAGCCTTTAAGATAGCCTTATCCAAAGTCCACCGGGTTTCCATAAACCCAAACGGACATCACCACGTTCTGTGCATTCATTTAGAGAATTAAATGTTTCATGTTAATCGTTGATGTTAAATAGTCGAGTCAGGTGGGGGTCAGGGTCTAACCTTGTTTGCCTTGCTGAAATATGAGGCAAGAAGTCCCCAGATTCGGCATGGTCACCAACATCCACCCAAAATTGTTGAGTTGGTGGTAAGATCATCATTCTAGTGACAAAACCCTCATCAAGAAATACCTGGGTAATCTACCATCCCTCTTGGATATCCAGCCTAACAACATGATGATAGAGGCTGCTACTCTATTCTGGGACTGTGAAAGGGCCGTCTTCCGCTTTGGGGACATCAAAATGACACATTTGCTAGAGGAGATAGGAGATTGGTCGGTCTAGCTTGGGAAACTCCGGGTTTTTTAATGCCTGAGAACCGCACATGCAAGGGTTTCTTAAAAATGATGGGTTTGAAGAAGAATGTTGAATTGGGATGCTTGAAATAATCATACATCCTTTTTGACTATTTGTATGAAAGGTACGGCCATAGCAAATCATACCGTACCTTCCATGATGAATTCGCCATCACATCCTTGGGACACATCCACCGTAGGGTATTCGTCTTCATGTTTTGCTTCCTGGGTCTAATTGTATTTCCGATGAAGAAACAAAGAATCCATACTAGGTTGGCTATGGTAACCAAGACCCTGATGGAGGGAATTGGTGGGCAAACATTCAGCATTGTGCCCATGATCATTTCAGACATATACCAAGCCTTAGAGAAATGCCAAAGATGAGCAAAACACTTCGAGGGCTGCAACTTATTACTACAGCTCTGGCTCTTAGAATATCTTCAAAAGGGCCAGTACCGACAAGAGTTTCAGCGAAGGGCGTGGAATGACCACATCGCTTTCCACCATCCAAAGTGAATGACTTACATTCCCGACATGTTTGCTTAGCCTGATAATGCCCGAGAATGGGTAGAGTTATTCGATAATCTAACTGAGGAGCAAGTACAGTGGATGTTCGAGTGGTTTCCAACAGACGAATTCGTCGCCCGATCCAGAGATTTACCATTCCTGATACTGATTGGCCTGAGGGGAACATATCATTACGTCCCTCTCCGGGTTATGAGACAAGCGGGTAGAAAGCAGATTATACCGAGGGTCGACAAGATGAGCCACTTCCGAGCCGACTTTCAAGATGATGATATCCCTCACAAGTGCCAAGCCTAACACATGTGGCACTGTAAGTTCATAATGAAGAAAGACACAATTAAGCCGGACAGATATCATGCAGGTTGTACACCTTTCTACTCAGGGTGGTTAGAAGACAACTGGGATGGCAGGCCAGGGTTCGTCCGAGGTCACAGGATCATAGATGAGAAAGCTGAGGCACATGTCAAGTACAATCAACTACACAAAAGGATATGTGAATGCGAGAGCGAGCACCGTGAAATACACGAGTCCAACAAGAAGCTGATTGAAGAATGGAAAGACATGGACATCAGTACCAACAAGAGGCTAGGATACTTAGAACGAGGCATAGTCGAGCTGGAGGGAAAATTCATCAAGAGGGTTGAAGACTGTCAAAAGGCTAAAGGAACTGAAGCGGGGAATCTAGCCCGAGCATACCTACTACTAGGACTTCGCGAGTTGGGAAAGCTGTTCGAGGGAATCAAGGATGCCGAGTCTGGGGAAGGTCTTTCTGGGACCAAATAGATAGGATTTTCCTTTTCCGTTTTATTGATGTAATAAGGCCAATGGCCATTAGTGATTTTATTTCTTGCTTATTTAGTATCGTTTTGGGATTCTTCTATTTTTGCATTAATGAAATGAGGCATTTTAGCATTTAAGTTCTCCAAATTAATTTGTCGCTAGGCCTGCCTCGGGAACAATGAGGTTCCCAAAATAGGACACGCTTTACATTTGCACTATGTGTTTAAATATCACAATACTTTTTCATAACCCTCACTGACTTGGCTACCTTTTTGTTTTTAATTTATTCTTTATTTTCTCTTTTATTATTCCCCTCCCCAAAGGTTAGTTCGTGCACTCTTGCATCATCATCCTATCTTACAAGATCCAGGGTCCCTCTACCCTCTCCTCCTCTTAGTCCTCCCAAAGGCAAAAACAAAGTCAAGAAGAAAATGGAAGATTCAGGCAACATCATAAATGAGAACACGGTTGAACGGGTAGAGGCCACTGATGGCCAGGGTATTCGGGTTCAGAATGAAACTATGTCGCAGCTAGAATGGAAGTTGTCAAAATTTCAAGAAGAGCTTGATCAAGTGCGAAATCTGGCAAACCTGTCATTTACCCTCAATGTCCCAAACACCAACATCCCAACATCCAAATCCTACACCTCCTCAAAATATCCCAAAGCAAAAAAATCATCCCGCAGCTCATCATCACACCACCCCACCAAAGAACCAAACTCTTCCAGCACAATGCAATGCCTGCCATACTCCAAAGAACACTTTACTACTTATCCCGGAACCTCAGAACTCCACAAACGACCATTTCTACATCCATGCACCAGGTCACCACAACAATCCTATCTATGTGGAAACTATGTCGCACTCCACTCAACCTATCTCATACACACCTGAATATGATTAAAAAGATCTACTTATCAGGAACTTGGCCGAGGAACTTAAGAAGCTGACCAACCGGGTTCAAGGTGTTGAGGGAAGCAAGGGAGTCGAGGGTCTGAACTATGAGGATCTCTGCATACAGCCCGATGTCGAACTGCCCGAGGGGTACAAACCTCCTAAGTTCAAAATGTTTGATGGTACAGGTGATTCAAGGGTCCATCTGAGGACCTACTGTGGCAAGCTGGTTGGAGTGGGGAAAGATGAGAGGATCCGCATGAAGTTGTTCATGCGGAGCTTGAAAGGAGATGCATTGTCTTGGTACATCAGCCAAGATCCCAAGAAGTGGTCGAATTGGGTGAGCATGGCATATGACTTCATGGATAGGTTCAGATTTAATACAGAGAATGCACCAGATGTGTTTAATATCCAGAATCTGAAGAAGAAGCCCACAGAAACGTTTCACGAGTATGCTACTAGCTGGAGATCCGAAGCTGCTAAGGTCAGGACCGCCTTAGACGAGGAACAGATGAATAAGTTCTTTGTCCGAGCTTAGTATCCGCAATACTATGAGCGGTTGATGGTGATTGAGAACCACAAATTCTCTGATATTATCAAATTGGGTGAAAGAATCGAAAAAGGTATTAAGAGTGGTATGGTCACAAGTTTTGAAGCCTTGAAAGCTACGAATAAGGCATTACAGTCCGGTGGTGTGTCCAAGAAAAGGGACGTGGGAGCCGTGATGGTTTCACAAAGAACCAAATCTCCACTCAAATACCAAACTTACCCAACACCTCCACTCACATATCAGCCAACCCCAAATTACCAGGCACCCTCACCCTCATACCAAGCTCCCCCACCAACTTATCAATCATCTCCACCACCTACATATCAACCTACTTCACATAGATATTCCCAACCCGCTCCTGTTTACCACACTTACAACTCTCAGCCATCCCACTATCAGTCACCCCCTGCACGCCAAAACTTTCCTAGACCTCGACCCAATTTTGATCGCAAACCTCCAAAACAGTACACCGCCATCGCCGAACCTATCGATCAGCTGTATGAGAAGCTAAAGGTTGATGGCTATGTCACTCCCATCCTTGTTGTGACCCCTGAGAATCCTTCCCAACAGGTCCATCCAAACAATTCCTATGCATACCACTCCGGCATGAAGGGACACACCATCGACGAATGTCGTTCTTTGAAGGATAAAATACAGCCCTTGATTGACAACAAGGTCATTGTGGCAAAGGAATCCACCCAAACGTCCATAACAATCCTCTTCCAAACCATAAGGGTGGAGGCATCCACATGATTGAAATAGAAGACGACTGGGACTCCGAGGGGTCGATCGGGTTGATCATGGAAGGCGATGACCCAAAAAAACCAGCGGTTACTCTCAACCCAATCATAGTCCAGATAGGCCAAGTGTTGGAGAGCCACAAGATTACCTTCCATGAGGACGAGTTGCCATCTGAAGGGATGGGTCACAACAAAGCACTGCACATCACTGTGCAATGCGAAGACTATTTCATCACCAGAATTCTGATCGACTGAGGATCCAGTCTTAATATATGTCCGTTGATAACACTCAAGAAAATTGGGCAAAGGGCTGCATGAGATAAAAGATGGAGCAATCAATGTAAAGGCTTTCGATGTTCTCAAAGGTCTACCATTGGTGAGATTAGTCTATGTCTGCAGATGGGACCAACTTGGTTCGAGGTTGACTTTCAAGTAATAAATGTACCAGCCTCCTACAACTTGTTATTGGGACGGCCATGGATACATGCAGTTAGGGCTGTAGCATCAATGCTGCATCATGAAGTGAAGTTTGAATGGAACCACCAGGAAGTGATCACTGGCGACGGTAGCAACCCTATTTACAGTCGCCAGACTATTCCAGCAATCGAGGGAAGGAGGAAGCTAGGTGGAGAAACTTACCACCACATCGAACGGGTTAATGTCATAGATAAAGATAAATGGTGGGATAGTAAGATCGCAAGTATGATGAACTGGCGAGGGTATGAGCCAGGTAAAGGGCTCGGCAAGAACCTTCAAGGGATAACTAAACCCATAAAGCTCAAGAAACATGGCACCACTTTCGTTTTAGGATACGAGTACACTTGGGAAGAATTCAATAATTTGTGCCACCGTGGCGCGGTCCTTATTATTCGCTGGAACAACCGATACCGCATCTAGAGTAGACCTTTCATCAGGCTGGCATTATCTATGGGTCAGATGAAGAAGAGGCACTTGTGGAAATGAGGAACTTATTCCTGGAGGACAGTGACATGGATTTTTGTGTTATTCTCGAGGAGGAGGGGGAGGAAAGCCCTTCCATACGGACCGTGAGAAAAGGAGCTTATCTCAAGAATTGGACCGTCAGAACAGCTAGAGCCCGACGAGCCTCGGGGTACCAGAGCTAAAACAAGCATTGTTCATTATTTTTACTAAATGATTTTCCTCTCGCATTTTTCAATTCCTACAATAAGATCTTCAATGCTCAAAACATTTATCCAATTTATCGTAAGCATTTTTTTTAAGTTTAAGTTTTTATGAATCAATATTTATTACTGTTGTCTCCTCTCACTACTTTATCTATACAGCATTACTATTACTTGTATTGATGAACCAATGATTGTGACATGGAATGAGACAACGCAACAAACAGACATTGATTTAGAAGAAGATGATATACCTGACGAGGTTATCAAAGAAGTTGAGAATTTTGAGAACAGACCTAAGTCCAATCTGGATGAGACCGAAATCGTCAACTTGGGAGATTCAGAAAATGTCAAGGAAACCCACATCAGCATTCATTTGTCGTCGTTAGAGAAGAAGGAGTACATGGAATTTCTGAAAGAGTATGAGGACACATTCGCTTGGTCGTACGATGACATGATTTGTCTAAGTACATCCATTGTGGCTCACAAGCTGCCAACCAATCCAATGTGTCCGCCAGTAAAGCAAAAGCTCAGAAAGTTCAAGCCTGGCATGAGTTTGAAAATCAAGGAAGAAGTCACCAAGCAGATCAACGCTAAGGTTCTCAGGGTAGTGGAATATCTGACATGGTTAGCTAACATTGTGCCAGTACCAAAGAAAGATGGGAAGGTCAGAGTCTGTGTCGACTACCGGGATCTCAACAGGGCCAGTCCGAAAGATGACTCCCTTTAACAAACATACACATCCTGATCGACATTTGCGCGAAGCATGAGTTACAGTCATTCGTGGATTGCTTCGCTGGTTATCATCAGATCTGGATGGATGAAGAAGATGCTGAGAAAACGGCTTATATTACGCCGTGGGGAGTATACTATTATAAGATGATGTCGTTCGGCCTGAATAATGTTGGGGCCGCCTATATGAGAGATATGACCATTATCTTCCACGATATGATACACAAGGAAATCGAGGTATATGTGGATGATGTTATCATCAAGTCAAAGAAATCGGCAGGCCATATAGAAGATCTGAGGAAGTTCTTCAATAGATTGCGAAAGTACAATCTGAAGCTAAACCCCACGAAGTATGCATTCGGGGTGCCTGTTGGGAAACTGCTTGGGTTTATTGTCAGCCGTCGAGGGATAGAACTGGATCCTTCAAAGGTCAAAGCCATTCAAGAATTACCATCGCCTAGGAACAAGAAATATGTGATGAGTTTCTTGGGATGGCTTAACTACATCAGTCGGTTCATAGCACAGTCTACAGTTATATGTGAGCCTATCTTCAAGATGCTGAAGAAGGATGGCGCGACCAAGTGGACCGATTATTTCCAAAGAGCCTTCGACATAATCAAGGAATACCTATCAACACCGCCAGTCCTAATACCACCTGAACCAGGTAAACCTTTACTACTATACCTTGCAGTGTTAGATGGAGCTTTCGGTTGCGTTCTGGGGAAGCCCAATGAAACATGAAGGAAGGAGCAAGCTATTTATTATCTCAGCAAGAAGTTTACTCCGTATGAGGCTCGGTATTCTCTATTGGAACTAGAGGTGTCTAACGGGTGGGCCGGGCCGGGCTGGATTGGTTTTTTTTAACCAGACCGGTAGGGGTATCGGGCCGGTTACGGGTTACTCTTAACGGGTTTAACGGGTTCAGGTTAATCTGGGTAAAAACTATACCGTATGGGTTAGGGGTTTAATAGGCCGGGCCGATTTACAGTAAATTTTTTTTTTTTTTTTTTTTTTTGTATTTGTTATAACTATCGTAAAAATATAAATAAAAAAACAAACTTATAAAAATAGCATTTGAATAAAGGATGCAAAGACTTTAAAATTCTTATATTTTAATATATCATTAAATAATTAGGTACCGTCTAATAATATTAAAATAACAAACTAAACTTGCAAATTAAACTATTAAAGTTTACATTTAATACTTTTAATTAAAGTTCAAAATTGCACTTATACGTCTAATAATATTAAAATAACAAACTAAAACATTAAACATAAATGCATAATACGTCTAATAATATTAAAATAATACAAATTGTCTCAAATCAATTAATCAAATGATTTTCTGGTGGACGCTCAAGACAAATCTTCATATGCCTCCTTAAACAGTCTGTGCCCGTGCACTTTGGACGAAGATTTAAGGTTATACCACAATTCCTGCACTTTACTTTGTAAACTTCTTCATTTTCTTCTACCACATCAAAGTCTTCCCAAACATATGAGCGCACTCTAGAATCACGGGGCATGATTTAACTTGAATGAGAGAAATTGAGATTGAGAAATGAGAGATGAGTGAAGAAATGAAAAAGAGGGGGGTGTATTTATAGTTTTAGAAAATGTTAAATTTGTAAATTGAAAAAGTGTTAATTTTTTTTTTAAAAAGGCCCAAAAAAGCTCCATTTGTGCAAATGTGCCGTTGGGCAACGACTCCCTGCCAAGGTGACCGTTTCCAACGGATAAGTGGGGCCCAAACATTTTAAAAACAACAAAAAAACAAAAAAATTTACCATTGAACCAGGCCGGGCCGAGCCAGTTAACCCGGTAAGGTGTACTTTTCATTTGACCGGGTTTGACTGGTCTGGTTAACCGGTGCCCTAATCTTTTACGGACCAACCCCCTCTATCCCCCCCCCAGCCCTACCCGGCCCCCTACATACTGGGTCGGGCCGGTTCCGAGTTTAACCGATCTGGGCCGGTCCGGTTCCGGGTCAACCCGGCTCGTTAGACACCTTTAATTGGAATGCACATGTTGTGCTTTGACTTGGGTCGCTTAGAATCTTAGGCACTACTTTTGCGCGTACACAATATATCTCATATCGAGGATGGATCCCTTGAAATATATTTTTAAGAAACCCATGCCCACTGGCAAGCTCGCCAAGTGGCAAATCCTGTTGAGTGAGTTCGACATTGTCTATGTGACCCCGAAAGCGGTCAAGGGACAAGCACTGGCAGACCATCTCGCTGAGAACCCTGTAGATGGAGAATACGAACCTTTGAAAACGTATTTTCCCGATGAAGAGGTATCATTCATAGGAGAAGACATTGCAGAATCCTATGACGGTTGGAGAATGTTCTTTGATGGAGCAGCGAATTTCAAAGGAGTCAGCATTGGAGCTGTCCTTATATCAGGAACTGGTCAACACTATCCGGTATTTGCTAAACTCAGATTCCCCTGCACCAACAATATGGCGGAACTTGAAGCCTGCATCTTAGGGCTCAACATGGACATTGATATGAACGTCCAAGAGTTGATAGTGATTGGTGACTCAGACTTGCTCAAACATCAGGTACAAGGAGAGTGGTCTACTAAGAATTCCAAGATATTGTCGTACCTGCACCACGTGCAGGAATTGAGAAAGAGGTTCACGAAGATAGAATTTTAGCATGTCCCGAGAATCTAGAATGAGTTCACCGATGCATTGGCTACTCTATCATCTATGATACAACATCCAGAAAAGAATTTCATTGATCCCATTCCAGTGAAGATCCATAACCAACCAGCTTACTGTGCCCATGTCGAAGAAGAAGCACATGGAAAGCATTGGTTTCATGACATCAATGAATATTTGGCGAAAGGAGAGTACCCAGTGTCATACCTCCTTTTTCCCGAGAGGGGGGATATGAGAGTTTTTCCAATTAAAGTGACATTATTCTAAATGGCATTATTTATTTATTTAGAGTCGCCACTTGGGATAATTTCATGGTGTCCCAAGTCACCGGTTTATTTAAATCCCAAATCAGGAAAAAATTGACTCTGTTTTAAAGTCTGCGAAACCAGAAGAACGGGTAAGGAGTTCTGTTAACCCAGGAGAAGGTGTTAGGCATTCCCGAGTTCCGTGGTTTTAGCACGGTCGCTTTACAATTTATACTTGATTAATTAATTATTTAATTACGTGTTTTAGAACCTATGCGCGTTTTTCCTATTACCGCTTTTAATTACTCGATTATTCGTAATTAAGGAATTATCTTGAAACGAGTCACGTATACATGTACTCATTTTATTTAGTGAGCTAAAAATAATGTCACGCGTACGTGTACATAATTAATAGCCCTTAATTAATATTATGATTATTTGGTCAAAGTCGCGCGAACGCGTACCTTGAATTATGTGTAAAAGCAGGTGAATATGTTGAAACTGCGAGAATAGACAGATTTATTTGGAATGTAATGATGTACGGAGATGGCAAAACTGAAACCATTATTTCTGGCAGCTTGAATTTCATTGATGAAACTCCAACTTTTGGTACGGACACATTTGATAAGTTTTCATCTTTCACCCCTAATATTTCTTGCTATCTTATCTGTCTAAAATCAAATTCAAGCGGTAATTTTACACTTAACACTAATACATTTGAGCTTTTGTTACTAACAACAATGACGTTTCGGTTAGTAATAGAAATTCAAAATGAATTGTTATTAAACTTACATGATTAACTACTATATTTGAAAACTGAATCATATTTTTTAAGAGATTCCGATGTCTTTGGATTTTAAGTTCTCTATTTTCGGGCCCCCACTCTTAATTCGTGCCTTTCTCCCTTTCACTCTCGTTCTATTTTTCTTTTCGAAAAAAAAAATCTTTCCCTATTTTTTTTTTCTTCTTCTTTATATTACCATTTTTCATGTTTAAGGGATTTTCAACTTTAGTTAAATAAACTAAAATAATATTAATTCAAAAAAAAAAAATAGAACCAAAGCACTAAAACATCAATTAAGGAATAAAATGCTAAAAGAAATATTTAAACAAAATTCCTGTAAAACGTTAACCCATTTACATTTCTAATTCCAATGTGGACCTCTTAAATGATTTTAAATTGACAGCATAGATGAGAAGTTCATAATTCCAATGACTGATTTTGACAAAAAATTAGCTTCAAATTACTACTGATTAATATTTATTAAAGACACTCATCTAATGTATTAACACAGTAAACTAAATTGTACCAGATTTTCTTATAAAAGAAATATAAGAAAAGCTGACACAACATTAATGCAAGAAAAAAAGTATTATGCAAATCTAAATGAGAGCAAACATGTACAGAGAAACATATTCAAACAAGAACAAAGTAGAACCCAGGTGCTAATTCATAAATAGAGAAAGGAAAGAACCTTAATATTATTAGTTTTTTTTTTTTTGACTGATGATTTGCTCCAAAATAGGATGGAATAGCGGATGAAACCTCAACGGAAAGATACACACTGTCGGCTTCGAACCTTCGTCTCTTTCAGAAAGAAAATTCTCTTGATCCTTCTTACTTAATTCTTTTTCAGAATCCTCTACTGGTGCTTTCCTTCTTTTCTTTTTCTTTTTTTCGTCAGTTTCTTCTTTTTTTGTTTTTTTGTTTTGAACTTCTTTTGTTTTCCTCTTCAGACTTCCTCACTTCTTCTTTTTTCCTCTCTTTCTTTTTCTCTTTTTCGTCCGTCAGTTTTTTTTTTTGTTTGCTTTTTCTTTTTCATGATAGCAGTCCAATTCTCCCTTTTACAGATGTAAGTCCTCCATTATATA
>ML270178.1:12132-28346 GCA_005239495.1 Nicotiana undulata | reverse complement strand
GAAGGGACGGGTAACAACATGCAATAGAGGTCGTGACCAACACTCGCTTTAGCTACCTACACGCGGTGGGAAAGGGTAGACATGGATATGATGACCGGTGCGCTAATACCACGTGTAGCCCCTTTTTGAGGAGTGTCATACCGGGTATTGCATTGATGTGATCCATATTACAAACAAACCTAGGATACTCTTACTCTATATACATGTTTAGATTATAACCCTTTACAAAATCTATCTCTTTATTAATTGTTTTCAAACATATGCGTACTTACACTAAAATCCCCTACTATTTGAACCATATTTTTTTATTTGCTAATTGCATAAAATTCACAAAATGCTATTTGGCCGGGAACCACACTTGTGGATCCTGAGGGGTGCCTAACACCTTACCCTGTCTCTGGTTACCAAACGTAGTTATAAATGAACCCCTGATAGGTGCCCTAACGCACCTTAAAATCGTTAGGTGGCAACTCTTCAAAATATGCAAATCCCTTTCCCAAAAGGAACGAGTTGTCTCAACCAATGTCATAAACCGTTTCAACCGGCCGTGAAAGGAGTGCTTGAGAAAAGAAAGGGGGCGCAACAGCATGGCGACTCTGCTGGGGATTTTAGGCTTTTACCATTTAAAATTGCTTTGTGAATTTGTACCTCTTCCTATGTGCAATTACTTGTTTATTTCCTTTAATCATTTAATTTTCTTCAAAAGTAACTAACATAGCTTTCTTGTTTCCTTCCTTTGTAATCGTTTTAAATCATAAACTACTGTATTTACTACTTTCATAACGTGAAAATACGTGACTCTATGTTTACTGTTTATTGCATTACTCATGATCCCAACATTCATATTCCACTCATGCCAAAAATAAATCCTATAGCAACGCTTGATGAGTTGTTTCGCCCTTCCTATATCATTACCCCCTAAATTCAGAAAGGCTTATTTGCAGAAAAACTAATCGATCAGCGGTGCAGTCAACGGTTCCGTGCCTTTCCCCCTTGAGTTGTCCTCTTAAGGGTACCAGTCTAAAACCCCGTACCTTACTCTGTTATACTGTTGCATGCATCATGGTCAAACCTAGCTTGGCTAACGTGTTGTCCGCACAATAGCCTTTAAGATAGCCTTGTCTAAAAGTCCACTGGGTATCCATAAACCCAAACAGACATCATCACGTTCTGTGCATTTATTTGGAGAATTAAATGCTTCATGCTAATCGTTGATGTTAAATAGCCGAGTCTGGTGGGGGTCAGGGCCTAACCTTGTTTGCCTTGCAGAAATATGAGGCACGAAGTCCCCAGATTCGGCATGGTCACCAACATCCACCCAAAATTGATGATTTGGTGGGAAGATCTGCACTCTAGTGAGAAAACCCTCGTCAACAAATATCTAGGTAATCTACCATCCCTCCTGGATATCTAGCCTAACAACATGATGATAGAGGCTGCTACCTTATTCTGGGACTGTGAAAAGGCCGTCTTTCTCTTTTGGGACATATAAATGACACCTTTGTTAGAGGAAATAAGAGGGTTGGTCGGTCTAGCTTGGGAAACTCCGGGTTTTTTAATGCTTGAGAACCGCAAGGGTTTCTTAAAAATGATGGGTCTAAAGAAGAACACATAATTGGGATGCCTAAAAGAATCATACATCCCTTTCGACTACTTATATGAAAGGTATGGACATAGCACATCATACCGTACCTTCCATGACGAATTTACCATCACATCCTTGGGACACATCCACCGTAGGGTATTTGTCTTCATGTTTTTTTTCCTGGGTCTAATCGTATTTCCAATGAAGAATGAAAGAATCCATACTAGGCTGGCTATGGTAACCAAGACACTAATGGAGGGGATTGGTGGGCAGACATTTAAGATTGTGACCGTGATTATTTCAGACATATCCGCCTTAGAGAAATGCCAAAGAGGAGCGAAAAACTTCGAGGGCTGCAATTTATTACTTCAGCTTTGGCTTTTAGAACATCTCCAAAAGGGCCAATATCGACAAGAGATTCAGCGAAGGGCGTGGAATGACCACATCGCTTTCCACCACATAAAGCAAATGACCTACATCCCTGACATGTTTGCTCAACCTGAGAATGCCAAAGAGTGGGTCGAGTTATTCGACCATCTGACTGAGGAACAAGTTCAATGGATATTCGAGTGCTTCCCAACAGAAGAGTTCATCGTACGATCCAGAGATGCACCATTCTTGATATTGATTGATCTGAGAGGAAAATATCCTTACGTCCCTCTCCGAGTTATAAGACAAGCAGGTAGAAAGCAAATCATACCAAGGGTCGACAAGATGTGTCATTCCTAGGTTGACTTTCAGAATGACGACAGCCCTCACAAGTGCCAAGCCCAACACATATGGCACTGCAAGATTATAATGAAGAAATACACCATTGAGCCAGACAGATATCACACTAGTTGCACCCCCTTCTATTCGGGTTGGTTGGAAGATAATTCGGATGGTTTGGGCAAACTGGGATTCGTCCAAGGCCACAGGATTATAGATGAAAAGGCCGAGGCGCAGGTCAAATACAATCAACTACGCAAAAGGATCTGTGAATGCGAGAGTGAGCACCGAGAAATACATGAGTCCAACAAGAACCTTATTGAGGAATGGAAAGACATGGCCATCAGTACCAACAAGAGGCTAGGGTACTTAGAGCAAGACATAGTCGAGCTGGAGGGAAAATTCATCAAAAGGGTTGATGATTGTCAAAAGGCTGAAGGAACCGAAGGTGGACATCTAGCCAGAGTATACCTATTGTTGAGACTTCACGAGCTGGGGAATCTGTTCGAAGGAGCCGAGAACGCCGAGTCTGGGGAAGATCCTTCTGGAATTTACTTTTTCGCTTTATTGATGTAATGAGGCCAATGGCCATTAGTGATCTTTATTTCCTGATTATTTAGTGTCGTTTTGGGTTCGTCTATTTTTTCAATTAATGAAATGAGGCATTTAGCATTTTTAGTTGTCCAAATCAATATATCTCTGGGCCTACCTCGGGCACAAAGAGGTTCCCAAACTAGGACGCGCTTTACACTCCCGCACTATGTGTTTAAATACTGCAATAAATTTTCATAACCCTCACTGACTTGTCTACCTTTTGTTTTTACTTTATTCTTTATTTTCTCTATTTTATTCCCCTCCCCAAAGGTTAGTTCGTGCACTCTGGCAGCATCATCCTATCTCACATGATCCAGGGGCCCTTCACCCTCTCATCCTCCTAGTCCTACCAAAGGCAAGAACAAAGGCAAGAAGAAAATAGGAGATTCAAGCAACATTAGAAAGGAGAACACAGTTGAAAGGGTAGAGGCCACCGATGTCCAGGGTATTCGGGTTCCAAACCAGAACATGTCGCAACTTGAACAAAAGTTGTTGAAATTCAAAGAAGAGCTTGATCAGGCTCGAAATTTGGCAAACCAGTCATTCACCCTCAATGTCCCAGACGTCAACCTCCCCAACGCCCAACAACCTACACCTCCTCAAAATATACTGAAGCAGCAGAATCATCCCGCAGCTCACCATCACGCCACTCGACCAAAGAACCAAACCCTCTCAACACAATATAACACCTACCATACTCCAAAGAACACTCCACTACTTATCCCAGAACCTCATAACTCCACAAATGACCATTTCCACACCCATGCACCAGGACACCATAAAAATCCTATCTACGTGGAGACCATGCCACACTCTACTCTACCTGTCTCATACACACATGAGTCTGATGAAAAGGATCTGCTTATCAAAAGCATGGCCAAGGAACTTAAGAAGTTGACCAGTCGGGTTCAAGGAATTGAGGGAAGCAAGGGAGTCGAAGGGCTAAACTATGAGGACCTTTGCATACAACACGATGTTGAACTGCCCGAGGGGTACAAACCTCCTAAGTTCGAAATGTTTGATGGTACAGGTGATCCAAGGGTCCATCTGAGGACCTATTATGGCAAGTTGGTTGGAGTGGGGAAAAATGAGAGGATCCGCATGAAGCTTTCATGAGGAGCTTGATGGGAGATGCATTGTTGTGGTACATCAGCCAATATCCCAAGAAGTGGTCGAATTGGGTGAGCATGTCATCTGACTTCATGGACATGTTCAGATTTAATACAGAGAACGCACCAGACGTGTTCTACATCCAAAATTTGAAGAAGAAGCCCACGGAAACATTTAGCGAGTATATTACTCGCTGGAGGTCTGAAGCTGCTAAGGTCAGACCCGTCTTAGAAGAGGAACAAATGAATAAGTTCTTCGTCCGGGCTTAGGACCCGAAATACTATGAGTGGTTGATGGTGATTAAGAACCACAAGTTCTCCGACATTATCAAATTAGGTGAAAGGATTGAGGAAGGGATCAAGAGCGGTATGGTTACTAACTTTTAGGCTTTTAAAGCTACAAACAAGGCCCTACAGTCCGGTGGTGTGTCTAAGAAAAGGGGCGTGGGAGCCGTGATGGTTGCACAGAGAACCAAGTCTCCCCTCAAATACAAAACTTACCCAACACCTCCGCTCACATATCAGCCAACCCCAAATTACCAAGCACCCTCACCCGCAAACCTAGCTCCGCAACAAACCTATCAATCATCTCTACCACCTACATATCAACCTAGTTCACCCAGATAATCCCAACCTGCTCTTGTTTACCACACTTACAACTCTCAGTTGTCCCATTAGCAATCAGCCCCCGCACGCTAAAACATCCCTAGACCTCAACCTAATTTTGATCGCATACCTCCAAAATAATATACCGCCATCGCCGAACCTATCGACCAGCTGTATGAGAAGCTAAAGACTGCTGGTTATATCACACCCATCTCTAATGCAACACCTGAAAATCCTTCCCAGTGGGTTAACCCAAACAAGTCATGTGCATACCACTCCGGCATGAAAGGACACACCATAGATCAATGTTGTTCTTTGAAAGATAAGATACAGTCCTTGATTGACAACAAGATCATTGTGGAAAAGGAATCCGCTCCAAACGTCCGCAACAACCCTCTTCCAGACCATAACGGTGGAGGCATCCACATGATCAAAATAGAAGGCGACTGGGATCCTAAGGGATCGATCGGGTTGATCGTAGAAAGCGATGACCCAAAATAACCGGCGGTTACGCTCAACCCAATCATAGTACATATTTAACCATCTGAGGATGCTGAGGTAAATATTTCTATACCTCTTGAGTTTTAAGCAGCGCCACTCGCAAAGACACTGGCACTAATTGAGGTCGAATTCGTGTCTCTGGCAAATGCACCCGCACCATTTGAGGTTGCAGTCTTGCTACCCAAGGCACATGTTCCGTTCGAAGTAAGGGTAGCCGCGCTGATCACAGTGGTGATATCGATCACACCACCCTTCTATACCAACGATGTACCATGGAGTTATACAGCTGAATCAAGAAGGAAAGGCAAAGTCAAGACTGAAGAGGCTACTGCGGTACAGGGTATGACAAGAACTGGTAGAGTCTATACCCCTGAACATCTGGTGGAATCAAGCAAGCAGGCTTCTAATCGGCCGCCCATTATCGAGACAGGTCGGATGACCTTTGGAGGAAAGTACAGGCTAAGGAGTATTCGGTCATCGACCAGTTGAACAAGACGCCAGCACAGATATCCATTCTTTCCTTGTTGCAAAATTCAATGGCGCACAGAAATGCCTTGTTGAAGGTGTTGAATGAAGCGTACGTGCCAAATAATATAACCAGTGGGGAAATGGCCAATATGGTAGGCCAAGTGTTAGAGAGCCACAAGATTACCTTCCATGAGGACGAGTTGTCACCTGAAGGGCTGGGTCACAACAAAGCACTGCATATCACTGTGCAATTCGAAGACTATTTCATCACCAGAATTCTGATCGACGGAGGATCCAATCTCAACATCTTTCCGTTGATAACGCTCAAGAAATTGGGAAAAGGGTTGCATGAGATAAAGGTTGGAGCAATAAATGTGAAAGCTTTTGATGGATCTCAAAGGTCCACTATTAGCGAGATTAGTCTGTGCTTGCAGATGGGTCTAACTTGGTTCAAGGTTGACTTCCAAGTAATAGATGTACCAACATCCTAACACTTGCTATTAGGATGGCCATGGATACATACTGCTGGGGCCGTAGCATCAACGCTTCATTAGGCGTTGAAGTTTGCATGGAACCTCCAAGAAGTGATCATTCATGGCGATGGAAGCAATCCTATTTACAATCGCCAGGCTATTTTGGTGATCGAAGGTAGAAGGAAGCTATGTGAAGAAACTTACCACCATATTGAACGAGTCAATGCTATAGATAAAGACAAATGGTGGGATAGCAAAACCGAGAGTATACTGAGCTAGAGTGGGTACGAGCCTGGTAAATGCTCGACATGGACCTACAAGGAATCTCCAAACCTATAAAGATAAAGAAACATGGCACCACTTTTGGTATGGGTACGAGTACACTTGGGAAGAATTCAATAGATGGTCGCCACCATGGCGCGGTCCTTATTACCCACTGGACCATCCGATACCGCGCCTAGAGCAGACTTTTCACCATGCTAGCATTATTTATGGGACAGATGAAGAAGAAGCACTTGCTGCATTTAGGAACTTAATCCTAGAAGACAATGACATGGACTGTTGTGTTATTCTCGAGGAGGAGGGGGAGGAAATCCCTTCCATTCAGGCCGTAAGTAGAGGGGCGTATCTCAAGAATTGGACCATCAGAACAGCCAGAGCCTGACGAGCCTCGGGGTAGCAAGGCTAAAACAAGCATTTTCCATTGTTTTACTAATTGATTTTTCTTTTCGCATTTTTCAATTCTTGCAATAAGAGCTTCAATGTTCAAAACAATCGTTCCATTTATCAAAAGAATTTTTTTAATGAATCAATATTTATTACTCTTGTTTTCTCTCACTACTTTATCTATACAGCATTACTATTACTTGTCTTGGTGAACGAAAGACTGTGGCATGCAATGAGACAATGCAACAAACGGATATTGATTCGAGAGTTTTGAGAACAGACCTAAGTCCAACCCGGACGAGACCAAAACTGTCAACCTGGGAGATTCAGAAAATGTTAAAGAGACTCGAATCAGCATTCATTTGTCACCGTCATAGAAGAATGAATACACGGAATTCTTGAAAGAATATGAGGAAATATTCGCCTAGTCATACGATGACATGAATAGTCTGAGTACATCAATTGTTGCTCACAAATAACCGACCAATCCAATGTGCCCACCGGTTAAACAAAACCTCAGAAAGTTCAAGCCTGATATGAGTTTGAAAATAAAGGAAGAAGTCACCAAGCAGATCAAGCCAAGCTTCTCAGGGAAGTCGAGTATCCGACCTGGTTAGCTAACATCGTGCCAGTGCCAAAGAAAGATGGGAAGGTTAGAGTCTGTGTCGACTACCGGGATCTCAACCGGGCCACTCAAAAAGATGACTTCCCCTTTCCTAACATGCACATCCCGATTGACAATTGCGCCAAGCATGAACTATAGTCATTCGTGGATTGCTTCGCTGGTTATCATCAGATCTGGATGGATGAGGAAGACGCTGAGAAAACGGCTTTCATTACGCCGTGGGGAGTATACTGCTACAAGATGATGTCGTTCGGCCTGAAGAATGCAGTATCCACCTATATAAGGGCTATGACCACTATCTTTCACGATATGACCACTACCTTATGGTGCTAGATTGAGTTTCCGGCTGCGTTCTGGGGCAGCATAAAAAAATAGGAAGGAAAGAGCAGGGCATTTATTATCTCAGCAAGAAGTTCACTCCGTACGAAGTTCGGTATTCTCTATTGGAATGCACCTATTGTGCTCTAACATGGGTAGCTCAGAAGCTGAGGCATTAATTCTTTGTCTACACAACATATCTTATATCAAGGTTGGATCCCTTAAAATACATCTTTCAGAAGCCCATGCCCACTAGCAAGCTAGCCAAGTGGAAAATCATGTTGAGCGAGTTCGATATTACCTATGTGACCCAGAAAGTAGTCAAGGGTCAAGCACTGGCAGACCATCTCGCTGAAACCCTGTGGATGGAGAATACCAACCCCTGAAGATGTATTTTCCCAATGCAGAGGTATCATTCATTAGAGAAGATATTGCACAGTCCTATGACGGTTGGAAAATGTTCTTCGATGAAGCGGCGATTTTCAAGGGAGTCGGCATCGGAGCCATCCTAGTATCAGAAACCGGTCAGCATTATCCAGTGTCTGCCAAACTCAGATTTCCCTGCACCAACAATATGGCAGAATACGAAGCTTGTACCTTCGGGCTCAACATGGCCATTGACATGAACGTCTAGGAGCTGTTAGTGATTGGTGACTCAGATTTGCTGGTACATCAGGTACAAGGAGAATAGGCTACCAAGAATTCCAAGATACTGTCGTATCTACACCACGTGCAGGAATTAAGAAAGAGGTTCATAAAGATAGAATTTCGGCATGTCCCCAGAATCTAGAATTAGTTCGCTGATGCGTTGGCTACTCTGTCGTCTATGATACAACATCCAGACAAGAATTTCATTGATCCTATTCCGGTGAAGATCCATAACCAACCAACTTACTGTGCCCATGTCGAAGAAGAGGCAGATGGAAAGCCTTGGTTTCATGATATCAAGGAGTATTTGGTGAAAGGAGAATACCCAGAGCTTGCAAATCCTACTCAGAAACGCACACTTCGGAGACTGTCCAACAACTTCTTTCACAGCGGAGGGATCCTGTATAGGAGTACTCCCGATTTGGGACTATTAAGATGTGTCGACGCAAAGGAAGTATCCAAGTTACTAGAGGAAATTCATATTGGGACCTACGGTCCACATATGAATGGTTTTGTTTTAGCAAAGAAAATACTCCGGGCTAGTTATTTTGGGATGACCATGGAAACGGACTGCATCCAGTATGTCCGGAAATGCCACCGATGTCAGATACATGCAAACATGATAAAGGTACCTCCAAACAAGCTTAGTGCCACAAGCTCACCGTGGCCGTTTGCCGCATCGGGAATGGACGCTATTGGACCAATCGAGCATGCCGCCTCCAATGGACACATGTTCATTCTAGTAGCCATCGACTATTTCACCAAATGGGTCAAAGCAGCATCCTACAAAGCAGTGACTAAGAAAGTCGTGGCCGACTTTGTCCGCGACCGTGTTGTTTGCCATTTCGGAACTCCATAATCAATCATTACTAATAATGGTTCCAATATCAACAGTGACTTGATGAAAGCTATGTGTGAGACTTTCAAAATCAAACAGAAGAATTCCACAGCCTACAGACCTCAGATGAATGGAGCTGTAGAAGCCGCTAACAAAAACATCAAGAAGATATTGAAGAAAATGATAGAGAAGCATAAGAAGTGGCATAAGAAGTTATCATTTTCTTTACTAGGATATCGCACCACGGTCCGCACATCAACCGAGGCAACTCCTTATATGTTGGTTTATGGTAGAGAGGCCGTTATCCCCACCGAAGTTGACATTCCTTCCTTAAGGATCATACAAGAAGCTGAGCTTAGTGACGCCGAGTGGGTAAAGAGCCGTTATGAGCAACTAGCCCTCATAGACAAAAAGAGAATGAATGCAGTCTGCCATGGTCAACTCTATCAGAACAGAATGTTTAGAGCCTTCAATAAGAAAGTCAAGCAAAGATAGTTCACACCGGGGCAGCTGGTGTTAAAACAAATCTATCCACATCAAGATGAAGCCAAGGGGAAGTTCTCTCCCAACTGGCAGGGTCCATACATGGTTCACCGAGTTTTGACAGGAGGAGCCCTCATACTCGCAGAAATGGACGGAGAAGTCTGGCCAAAACCGATCAATTCAGATGTAGTCAAACGCTACTATGTGTAATCCTTATACTTTCCATATATGATGTAAATATAACTATGCCTGACCTGATTCCAGTTTAAGAGGAGATACGTAGGCAGCCCTATGGGTTCGGTCATAATGCAATAACAATTTCCATTTTTCCCTGCAATTAGAAACTGGGGAAGAATTTGGAGGAGGACCCTCAAACTTTCGAAGAAAGTTCAGCTGATCGCCGCACAAGCAGCTGCCAGAAACATCAACCCATCAAACTGGGGATGAATTTTGAGGACGACCCTCAAAATTCTTTAGCAGGATAGGTTGCAATGTCTTGAACCATGTCACGGTCGTCGGTTCATCTAAAAGATATTTTAAATTATATTTATACTACATTTATACAAAATCATGCATGTTTGTTCTTGAAACAACTTTGTTTACCAAACGCTACCCCAATGATACAGACAGTATCATCATATCAAGCCGAGCGAGTCAAGCAAAGACAGCAGGGGTACGAACTAACCTTCCCCCTTACAGAACTCGCGATTTTTCTTTAGATGCAGACACGAAGATTGCAAAAGTCCAAAACAACTATCCGCCGAAGGACATATATTGTTCAAAGACACGATTCTCAAACCCGTCGCACCCGCCGACATCTATTATCAACACAAACTATGCTTCAGAATCATAATGCTCCCAATGATCACAACACCGCAACCTATTATCGGCTAAGAATTTCTATTGTCATTTATGTAATTCTTGCATAAGGCTACCATTCTGCCTTCCGAGGTTAAGATCTACCTCCATCTGCATTCGCATCTTTGCATAAGTCTCCCATTCTGCCTTCCGAGACTAAGCACTGTCTCCATCTGCATTCTTGCATAAGGCTACCTTTCTGCCTTCCAAGACTAAGCACTGTCTCCATCTGCATTCTTGCATAAGGCTACCTTTCTGCCTTCAGAGGTTAATATCTACCTCCATCTGCATTCGCATCTTTGCATAAGGCTACCATTCTGCCTTCCGAGACTAACCACTGTCTCCATCTGCATTTTTCATAAGGCTACCTTTCTGCCTTCCGAGGTTAAAGCTCTACCTCCATCTACATCCTCATTCTTGCATAAGGCTACCATTCTGCCTTCCATCTGCATATGGCTACCTTTTTTCCTTCCATCTGCATAAGGCTACCTTTCTGCCTTCCATTTGCATAAGGATACCATTCTGAATTCTGAGACTAAGCTCTGCCTCCATATGAATTCTTGCATAAGGCTAGCTTTCTGCCTTCCGAGGTTAAGCTCTACCTCAATTTGCATAAGGCTATCATTCTGCCTTCCGAGGTTAAGCTCTACCTCCCTCTGCATAAGGCTACTTTTCTGCCTTCCGAGGCTAAGCTCTGCCTCCAATTTACTTTTTGAGACTAAGCGTTGTCTCAAGCATTATTTACTTCACTTTCTTTTGGGATAAGCTCTGCCCTTCAATTCACAAGGCTAGGCTTTGTCTTGTCTGCATCATATTACTGCATTTGTCATGGGCTGAAATATCGCCAACTTATCTGAAGACGTCATTGTTCGGAGGCATCATCTTCATAGCCCGAGAACACCATGCCATGGCCTGAGGATCCTTTTCAATTTTTGCATATCATTATTCAAAGGCGTCATGGTTTGGAGGCAACATCTTCATAGCCCGAGAACACCATGCCATGGCCTGAGGATCCTTTTCAATTTTTGCATATCATTATTCAAAGGCGTCATGGTTTGGAGGCAACATCTTCATAGCCCGAGAACATCATTTCATGGCCTGCGAATCCTGCATCAAGCAATCCATGGCCCAGGACATCATGGTCTGAGGACGTCATCCTTAACTGTCCGAAGACAACATTCATGGTCCGACAGGAACTTGCATCATGTTTAAATTACGCACAATATATGCTTGTACTATCTATTTGCAAGTAATCCGGCAAGCAACGGCCGTCCTGGCAGGAGCGGTCTCGCTCCAGTTCTCCTAACCATTCCGTAAATCGTTTACTCATCCAGCCCTATAGGTTGCGTCCGTTCTTGTAAAAACTTCATCGGTATACTTCGCTGAATTACTGCTAAACTACATACGGCCCGTTTCCTGTAAAATCAGGGATATGTAGGCAACTCAAAAACAAGGGTGCGGCCTAAATCTCTTCAAACTATTTCGATCGGTCAAAAATTGGCCATCATATCTTTACCCGACAACTCTTTAATCCTTCCCGGGTAAAGAGGGGCAGTTGTTGATACCCAATTTTTCCTCAAATTATTTTTAAACTTGCATATATACCTTCAAAATCAGTTTTCATAACAATGGGTATTTTTCCATAATTTTTACATTTTTTTATCAATTTATTTCTAATTTATCCAGTACTTTTATAGCCAATAATTAATCATAAATTGCATTAAAAATAATTTCAAAGCATGTCTTGGTCTAATATATCATTTTAGGTCCTATAAGGCCAAACTATTTCACAAATTAGCCAGATTGACATTATTTGGCCATAATTGCAATGACTTTGCAATTATAGGCTAATTATATATTTTACGTTATTTTAATCTAATAATCATTCATTTTATATTTTAATGCTATTTAATCACCTTACTTTCACCTATTTAGCTTTAATTTCATTTTGCATAATTATTAGCTATTTTTATTAATTATTTATCTATTTTTTAAACGGGTATTTAACAAGTAGCCACTTTTAATTAATTTTATTCAATTCTACCCTGACCCCCAACCCAATTAACTAGCCCAAGCAACCCAAGCCCAATTCCCAAATTACCCGACCCAATCCCCTATTCAATCTGAGCCATTGATTATTTCAAATCAATGGCCCAGATCAACCCTTACCTAAATTAATCCTAAACGACTTCCCCCCCCCCCCAATTCTCATTTCCACCGTTCCATTTCTCCCACATTCTCTCTATTTCTCTATAGGTTCTCTTTATAACCTTCCACCTTTCCCCTTCCGATGAACTTTGTCCATCTTCTCCGGCTACCTCCTTCGCCGGAAACTATGACCTCTCACCATATCCTTGCCTATGTTTCACCCCACGCCGGCTTGACACTACCTTGAGGTCTTCAAGTTAACCTAGAGCAGTTTGACTTCCACCCATGGCCTTTCATACCGTTTTCCGGCCATCTCCTGCCGTTCGAGTAAGTTCTATTACTTTCCAGCTAAGACCGGTAATATTTTGCGGGTTTTTCCTTATCCTTTCTGGGTTCTCTTTGAAACCCTAACTCTTAAAACTCTCTGATTAATTTAGATATGTCATAGATCTGTGTATATTATGAGGTTTCTATATGTTTCCTTCAAAAAAACTTTACTGCTTCCAAACGTTTCTTCATCTCAAAATTAGGATTTCATAACCCCTTCTTCAAAATGATTTTTCTTCTGATATTTAGTATCATTCTATGATTCCTACTATGTTTTAACAATTTATTTAATGTTTTTCCTTTCGTTGACTTATTATGATGAAAACCCTGGGTTTCATAGATTTTGAGTCTCACTTTGACTGATATGTTCGTTTAATCTGTATGAACTCTTGTTTCTCGTGTACGTCTTAAGGATTCTATGATTTTTACCCTATTTTGCTCATTAGGGTTCCCGATTTTGGTTTCTTCTGCTTATATTGTGTTTGTGCTGTTTAATCCCTCTAGCTGCTACTATTTTGATTTCTTGCTACCATAATCATTAGGGTTTCTGATCCTTTGATTCTCCCTATTATATCATGTTCGTTTGATAATTCCTTTAATCATTTACTGTGTGCTAATATTGAATCCCTGATTCTATGTGATTTTTACTTGAGTCTCTGATTTTACTTACCTATTGTGTGTTTATTCCGTGTATCCATAGGGATTTCTAATAATCTCCCCCCTAATCAGGACTACTCCTGTTTAAACCCCTAATTTCCTGTAATTGATATCTCTCACTGTTCTCTTGTGATGATTTCCCTAACTGATTTTAAACCTTTAAACTATTCCCTTGCCTTAATTTTGGTCGACTATGCTGACACATGTATTCTTATGTTATTTCCTTAATTGAAATATTCTGAACCTTGTCTTAATTGCATATCCCATACTTGTATAAATTACTTCCTTATATGTTATATGCAGTCACATATGGTATCTTTCCTTATTTGTTGTCTACATATTACCGTTTGAACTTAACCCCTCTAATTAAGGGATAACTTTGCTGATTTTATACTGATTGATACATAGTCCCTTAATTATTGGTTAACTTTGATTCCTACCTTATTTGCTACCTGTTTTCAAACTATATATACATTACCTCTCATTATCACAAAGGACACGAATTGGCTGGTTCAATAACTCTCTCTCTCACAACTAAAACTCTTTGTTCTCTCTTTTGTGCTGTTTGCTATTACTCTAAGTTAGTCGGCTTCAAGCCAAGGCTAACTATTGTGCTCTCCTATTTCCTACTTTGTGTTATTGTCTTCACTTCCCTAGTATGTTCTAACTCAAATTCCAGTTCTCAAACCAATATGTTTCTGTTACTGCTTCAATTCATTATGTTTCTAAAATGCTTCTATCTACTATTCTGATGTTCAAACATGTAATTAGAATCTTCACTTCATCTAGTAGGTTAAGCTATGCTTTGTGAACTTAAAACCTGTTTCCATGTGAGTCTCTATGCCTATGTTTGCGCGGGATACTCTACTGTCTTAAGATGTTTGATACTGTTATGTTTAGTCTAAACTTATACAATGTTGTATCCCAAGCCCCTGAACCCCTTAGGAACTTCTGATTGTATACCTATGCATACCTTTGCCCACTACATGTTTGCCTTCACATGCTCTATGCTTTCCCCTCAAAGCCCATGACCCGTGCTTGTGGTTGTTGGATTGTTCTTGGTTCTTTATGTGATGCTGAACTTGTTTGGTCCTGAGATTGGTGTTTCTGCTCTTTCAACTGTTTCATTGGTTAAACTTTTCTGTTATATTCAAGTCTCTTTTCAAAACTGTTTTCCTACTCAACCTCTCTTTCAAAACTATGTCAAGCACTCTCACTCTACTCTTAGACCTTTTAAGTTCTGCTCCCTTTGTGTGAGCATTGCTTTGGGACCCCTGAGCTCCCTCTGAACTTTGACACACTAAGGTTGTCCCTTCCACACTGCACTTACTCTACTGTGGCTATGAAATCTCGGTGTGAGCTTTGCCCGGGATCCCTTGAGGTCCTTAGGGAACTTTGACACACCCGAATTATGAGAAAGGTTGTGTAACACTACTTGGCATTGAGGATATGGAGATCTGGGCCTATACTGCAGGCTCCCTATAGATAACTTCTTATTTTCTCATTTCAGTTATGTAATTCATACTCAATGGTCTGTAATAATTTGTAAAACAACTATGGGGTTGGATAGTTAAAAGGGGAGGGTATTATGTATGTTGTAGCATAATCAAGGGTAGAAATCATGCTCCTAGGTTTACTTTCCTCTATGCTCAATAGCAGTCATGTTTAGGAATAACCTACACAAAGCATGCCATGCATTAGATACCATGTTCCCTAGGATGCATATATACTATTTTTTTTAGCATCTCATCATCACTTAGAACTCCTGTCTCTAAGGCAAACAATAACATTAACATGAACTGTCACCATGTGATTCTGCCTATTCTGAAACTCATTTAGAAATCCTATCCTAGGATAAAAAATGTTAACATAAGCTGCAATCATGTCTCATTGTGCTACAACCATGCTACGCACTTAGAAATACTGCTCTAGGTAAACAACACTAAAATAAACGGTCACTTCTGCCTATTCTAAAGCTGTGCGTAATTTGGGTGTGCATTTAGAAATCCTGCTTTTGTGATTCCTCATGTGCATCATCCTTGCATTAGATATTATTTTCTAGGGTCATACTCGCCTGATTGCACTCAATCTAATTACGAAATCTGAAACAGCCTCCCTGCTCTAACAACTGGTAATAAATTCCTGTATATTCTGCCAAATTTAGCACTGCATGCTTTTAGGTATAACAGCTTTAAAAGTGTTAACATATCTGAATAATTGCTGCATATGATCTTACGCCTAGGCAAGCCTTAGGTAATCAACTTTAAAATTAAAACTTGAACTGTCTTCTTGTGATTACTGTCTAATTATCAACATGTTAAAAATCAGTAGGCAAAACTGATTAGGACTTCCTCTCTGAGTTATGCAGTAAATATGTTTCTCTATTGTTATCACTTATATACCATGCTTAGGATCTGCAGTAAAACCCAGACTTTAATTGTGTTTGAGTCATGCTGATTACTTGAATTATCCGTGGAGGTATTTGAGCCCCTTTCATGATTATATGTTACCCCCCTATCGGCAGTCCTATTTGTCTTTATATGTCGCCTCAGAATTTTACCTTTAAAACCTGAGGTTCTTCCTAGAACCCCCCCCCCCCCCC
>ML270178.1:0-12020 GCA_005239495.1 Nicotiana undulata | reverse complement strand
TAAATGGCGCCCAAAATTTTTCCTTTAAAACCCTGGGGTTTTCCCAGGACCCCCCCCCCCCCTCCCTTTTATAGGATAGAAGTCCTAAATTCTTCCGGGACTAATCGGAAGGGACGGGTAACAACATGCAATAGAGGTCGTGACAAACACTCGCTTTAGCTACCTACACGGGGTGGGAAAGAGTAGATATGGATATGATGACCGGTGCGCTAATACCACGTGTAGATCGTTTTTGAGTAGTGTCATACCGGGTATTACATTGATGTGATCCATATTACAAACAAACCTTGGATACTCTTACTCTATATACATGTTTTGATTATAACCCTTTTCAAAATCTATCTCTTTATTAACTGTTTTCAAACATATGCGTACTTAGACTAAAATCCCCTACTATTTGAACCATATTTGTTTATTTGCTAATTGTACAAAATTCACAAAATGCTATTTGGCCGGAAACCACACTTGTGGATTCTGAGGGGTGCCTAACACATTCCCCTTACGATAATTTTAAGCCCTTACCCTGTCTCTGGTTACCAAACGTAGTTATAAATGAACCCCTGATAGGTGCCCTAATGCACCTTAAAATCGTTAGGTGGCGACTCTTCAAAATATGCAAACCCCTTTCCCAAAAGGAACGAGTTGTCTCAACCAATGTCATAAACCCTTTCAACCGGCCCCGAAAAGAGTGCTCAAAGAAAAAAAGGGGGCGCGACAAACACAGGCAAACCGTGAAGACGGACGAGCTCACGAATATAAATCTTTGCCAACCGCTTTGAAAAATATGTAACTGCCACATGAATGAAGTGTGCTGACTTAGTCATCCTATCCACAATGACCCAAACAGCATCAAACTTCCTCTATGTCCGTGGGAGTACAATAACAAAGTCTATGGTGATACGCTCCCACTTCCACTCAAGAATCTCTATGTGCTGAAGCAAACCACCGGGTATCTGATTCTCAATCTTCATATGCTGACAACTCAGGCACCGATCTACATAAGCAACTATATCCTTATTCATCCTCCTCCACCAAAAATGTTGCCGCAAGTCCTGGTACATCTTGGCAGCGCCCGGGTGAATAAAATACCAGGAACTGTGGACCTCCTCAAGAATAAACTCAAGAACCCCATCAACATTAGCCACACACACTCGACCCTGCATCTTCAAAACCACAGTGTCATAATATGTCCCAAAGTACCAACGAATGAGGGTCATCATACTACCGATCTCTGATATGCTCAAATAAGGAAGACCGAGTGATTGTGCAAGCTAGAACACGACCGGGCTTTGAAATATCCAACCTCACCAATTGATTGGCCAAAGTCTGAACATCTGATGCTAGCGGTCTCTAATCGACTAAGATGAAAGCAAGGCTACACATCCTCGCTGCCTTCCTACTCAATGCGTCGGCAACCACATTAGCCTTCCCATGATGGTACACGATGGTGATATCATAGTTTTTCAATAGCTCCAACCAATTTCTCTACCTCAAATTGAGATCCTTTTTCTTGAACAAATACTGAAGGTTGCGGTGATCTATGAAAACCTCACACAACACGCCATAAAGGTAGTGCCTCCAAATCTTCAGCGCGTGAACAATGGTTTCCAACTCCAAATCATGGACAGGGTAATTCTTCTCATGAACCATCAAATGTAGAGATGCATATGCAATCACCCTGACCTCCTGCATCAATACTGCTCCGAGCCGAACACGGAAGGCATAACAATATATTGTGTAAGATCCTGAACTTGATGGTAACACCAACACTGGCGCTGTAGTCAAAGTTGTCTTGCGTTTCTGAAATCTCGCCTCACATTCATCTGATCATCTGAACAGGGTACCCTTCTAGGTCAACCTCGTCAACAAGGCTGCTACAAATGAAAACCCATTCACAAATCGACGGTACTAACCCGTCAAACCCAAGAAGCTCATGATCTCCGTGGCTGAGGTGGGTCTAGGCCAGTTCTGGACTGCCTCAATCTTCCTATGATCTACCTGAATGCTCTTTGTTGATACAACGTGGCCCAAGAAAGCGACCGAGTCAAACCAAAACTCACACTTAAAATTTTTAGCATACAACTGGTCATTCCTCAAAGTCTGGAGCACTATCCTAAGGTGTTGCTCATGTTTTTCCCGACTGCGGGAGTATATCAAGATGTCATCAATAAACACAATCACAAAGGATTCAAAATAAGGCTTGAACATTCGGTTCATCAAGTCCATAAATGTTGTTGGGGCATTGGTCAACCCAAAGGACATCACCAGGAACTCATAGTGACCATACCGCGTCTGAAAAGTTGTTTTATGGACATTAGATGCCCTAATCCTGAACTGATGGTAGCCACTTCTCAAATAAATCTTCGAAAACACCCTGGCACCCTGAAGTTGATCAAATAAATCATCAATCCTCGATAATGGATACTTTTTCTTGATGGTGACTTTGTTCAACTACCGATAATCTATACACATCCTCAAAGACCCATCCTTCTTCTTCACAAACAACACCGGTTCACGGAAAGACACTAGATCTAATGAAGCCCTTATCAAGAAAATCCTACAACTGTTCCTTCAATTCTATCAACTCTGGTGGGGGTCCGGTATGGAAGAATGGAAATGGGTTGAGTGCCCAGAGCCAAATCAATATACAAAATCAATATCCCTATCGGGTGGCATCTCCGGCATATTTGTAAGAAATACCTACGGAAACTTACGAACAACATGCACAAAATCATTAGAAGGAACCTCCGCACTAGAATCACGAACACACGCAAAATAAGCTAAGCACCCCTTCACGACCATACGCCGAGCCTTCATATAAGAGATAACGTTGCAGGTAGAATGGCCAGGAGTCCCTATACACTCTAATTGAGGCAACCCCGGCAAGGCTAAGGTCAATGTCTTGGCGTGACAGTCCAAAATAGCGTGATAAGGTGATAACCAATTTGTGATGACCCAAGGGGTCATTTTATGAATTTAGACTATGTTCTTGGCATAATAGCCATAAAAAGATTAATTTTAAATAACTCAATTTGTGTGCGTCGTCCGGGCGTGAAACTGGAAAGCTTTTATGTGAAAATATGAGAAATTGTAATTTCTAGAGTTAAAATTTTATTATAGTTGACTTTAGTCAACGTTTTGAGAAAATTGACCCGGATCTGTGTTTCGACGATCCCGGGAGGTCCGCAGTAAAATATGAGACACGGGCATATGCCCAAAAATGAATTCCGAGGTCCCAAGCCTTAGAAATAAACTTTTGAAAGGTATTGTTTTGCTGAATTATTTAAGAAATAAAGAAAATAATTAACGTTTGAAACCATTAGTATCGGGCCCGTATTTTGGTTCCGGAGCCCGATACATATTATTTATTGTATTTAAATGTTAACTGTGAAATTTTGTGAAAAACAGAGTTTCTTTGACGTGGTTTGGACGTCTGGTTGAGAAATAATGAACTTTAAGTGTTCTTGAGCAAAATGATGAGTTTTGAAGTTTAATTCATAGTTTTACATGTCATTTTCATGATTTGATTGCACGAGCAAGTCCGTAAAATTTTTTGATACTTGGGTGATTGTTTTGTATAAATAACGAGTGAGTTTCGGATAGGCCACAGAATGTTTTTGCACTTAGAAAGATTGCTAGTTTTGTTGTTTTCTCGTGCCCAGTTGTTTAAGTCTTCGCGTTTGCGTTGTCCCTATCGCGAACGCATAGAGTAAAGTGAGCTGGGACCTTTTTGTTCTGTGCGAACGCGAGACCACCCATGCGAACGCGGTGGGCTGGGGAGAAGACCCTACGCGAACGCAGGTGAGCCATCGCGAACGCGTAAGGTAATTGGGCCTGGGGGATGGGGCTTACGTTTATGCTATGAAAACGTGATCCACTGATCATCAACGCGATGGACCATGGCTCTAAAGCTACGCGAACGCGGACCAGGTGATGCGAATGCGAAGGCCAATAAGACCTGACCCTATGCGAACGCGGGTAGGCCCTCGCGAACGTGATGAAGGCCTGCCCAGCTATATTTAAACACTGTAAAACACAGACATAACCCTTTTTCTTCAAAAATTTTGAACTACACAACCCTAAGGACGATTTTCTTCATCAAAGTTCATCCCCAAGTTGTTGGTAATCAATTCTAAACTTCACTCTTTCAATTACCCAATGTGTTTCATCACATTTAAATCAAAAACTAAGAGTTTTCATGGTAAAAATTTTGGGTTTGGGTAGAATTAGGAAATTTTGTAAAAATCGAATCTTTACCTCGAATTGAGGTATGCTTTCGAAACTAATTGTATATTCGGGTTCGGGGGTGAATGGGTAAACATAATTTGGTTCGAACCCCGAGTTTGGACCAAGCGGGCCCAGGGTTGGGTTTTAAATTTTTTTTTTTTGAGAAAACTTACGAAAAATTATAATTTTCAATAAAGTTAGTTTCTTTAGCATTAATTATTGATGTTAAGTTAATTATGGTTAGATTCGAGTGTATTGGAGGTGAATTCAAAAAGAAAAGCTATAATTGAGCAGTGAGTGGCCTGCGAATTTGAGGTAAGTGCTTGGTTTAACCTTGACTTGANATATATATATATATATATATATATATATATATATATATATATATATTCATGTTGATTGCATTCTGAGATATTATTTATGAAGTTGTGAGAACTATCGTTTATTGTTTATGACTGTTGAGACAAAAGTATTGTGAGAGGCTTGGCCTGAATTGTGAATGTTTTTAATACATAAATAAATGATAGTGATAAGGGTGGACAGGTGAAATAAATGATAGTGATAAGGGNACCCTAAGGACGATTTTCTTCATCAAAGTTCATCCCCAAGTTGTTGGTAATCAATTCTAAACTTCACTCTTTCAATTACCCAATGTGTTTCATCACATTTAAATCAAAAACTAAGAGTTTTCATGGTAAAAATTTTGGGTTTGGGTAGAATTAGGAAATTTTGTAAAAATCGAATCTTTACCTCGAATTGAGGTATGCTTTCGAAACTAATTGTATATTCGGGTTCGGGGGTGAATGGGTAAACATAATTTGGTTCGAACCCCGAGTTTGGACCAAGCGGGCCCAGGGTTGGGTTTTAAATTTTTTTTTTTTGAGAAAACTTACGAAAAATTATAATTTTCAATAAAGTTAGTTTCTTTAGCATTAATTATTGATGTTAAGTTAATTATGGTTAGATTCGAGTGTATTGGAGGTGAATTCAAAAAGAAAAGCTATAATTGAGCAGTGAGTGGCCTGCGAATTTGAGGTAAGTGCTTGGTTTAACCTTGACTTGAGGGAATAGGAATCCTCAACTTAATTTTAATGTATAAATGCATGTGTGTGGTGTAGAGTTGAGGTGACGAGTATCTATGCACCACCAAATGANGATAGTGATAAGGGTGGACAGGTGGGATCGGGTTGCACGCCGCAACAAGTAATTGATAAGGGATAACATTTATGATTTATTGAATTTAAATACAAAGATTTGAAAAATTTACCGTTTTACTATACTATTTCTCATATTATGCACCTTTGGTTTTTTAAAGTGAAGTTTGGAAATTTATGTGAAATCTTTGTTACAGCTTAAGCCTCGAATAGGCGACCGAGTTATTTTATTTATTGTTGCGGTTATCTTTCTTATTTGTGTAGATTTGTTTTATTGCTTTATTATATATACGTTGTTACAGCTTAAGTTATAGTTTCCCCGCCTTAGCCTCGTTACTATTTCGTCGAGGTTAGGATCAAGACTTACTCAGTACATGGGGTCGGTTGTACTGATACTACACTCTGCACTCTTTTGTGCAGATCCAGGTACCGGTCATTAGTAGAGATTGTTAGTAGCAGTTATCCATTATTCGGAGACACGAGGTATATCTGCCGGCGTTCCAGATCCCGAGAGTCTTCTCTTACTTTGTAGAGACTGTTTTACATTTTCTCAAAACAGTTATACTATTTCTTTCAGCCCATTATTTGTAGTAGTCTTAGAAGTTCGTGAATTGTGACACCAGGCCCTGGGGTAGTCTTAGAGTTATGTATATAATTAGTTCGTGGCTCGGTTTATTTAATTTCTTATTATTTTATATTTGGAGCTATTCGTTAGAATTCATTAGATTAAGTTTGTTTTAAACTTATTTATTGTGTTTAAGTAAATAATCAAAGGAAATTAGTTAATAGAACTCTAACATTGTCTTGCCTAACAAATGTAGTGTTAGGCGCCATCACGATCCCTAAGGTTGGGAATTTGGGTCGTGACACAATCCATACCCAATATAACATCGAAATCTACCATTGAGGAGTAGAAGATCTACACTGGTCTTAAAACTTCCAATAGTGACGACACACGAATGATATACACAATCTACAACAGTAGCACCCCCCATATGCGTGGACACATATACAAGGGCACTCAAAGAATCACGAGGAAAACCAAATATGAAGCAAAGTAAGATGACACATAGGAGTAAGTAGACCACGGATCAAATAGAACTGAAGCATCTCTACTGCAAACTGAAACAGTACCTGTAATAACATCATCGGATGACTCAGCCTCAGGTCTGACTGGAAAAGCAAAACATCGGGGATGGGCCCCACCACTCTGAGCCATACCCCTGCCTCTGTCACGACCCCAAATCCTAAAAAGTCGTGATGGTGCCTATCGTGGAACTAGGCTAGCCACTATCACATGACTACATTCTTTTAATAACATTTCTCAAAATCATTAATAATATTCCATAGTAGTATAAAATTTCTCTAAGTCTTTAACAAAGCATAATATAATCTAATAGTCTAAACTATTCCCCGGAACTGGAGTCAACTGATCACGAGCATCTAAAAATAAGGACAATACTACTAATGTCATAATACACTGTCTCAGAACAAAATACTCAATACTGAAGGAAGGAAGGGAAATGGAGAAGTTGTGGTCGCTGAATAGCTACCTCGAAATCCCAAATGCTGACGATGAACGAACTCAGATGGCTACTACTCAAAACCAGTACCTAGATCTGCACACAGAGGTGTAGGGAGTAATGATGAGTACACCAACTCAGTAGTAATGAAAATAAATCAACTATGAAGATAAGAATCACACAGTACCAAACTTCAATTCACAAATAGTAAAAATACTGAGATTTAATAAAGTAAACGCCTAGTACATATGTTTGAAAACCAGTTTCCGTAAAATTCCTTTGAACAATTATATTCTCAAATTGTTTCTCAGTAAACTCCCAAAAATCTCAGTATGAAAAATGAAGTGAATCATAATCAAAAGCTCAACAAGATATCATTATAAACTGCCCCTCGGGCCAAATCATCACTCATAATCAGTCACTAAGCACCTCACCGTCACTCAGTAACAGTCACTCAGCACCTCAAAGTCACTCATACCTCCCTATCACTCGTCGCTCGGCACTCGGCACTCGCACTCAATAGGTACCTGCGTTCACTGGGGGTGTACAGACTCCGGAGGGAATCCTATAGCCCAAGCGCTATAACAAGCCAAATCATGGCATCGATCACTCTGGCACTCGGCCTCTCTCATATCATCAATATCCTCACAACATTGGCACTCAGCCTCACTCAGTCAGAAACTCTCAACATGACACTCGGGCTATAAATAAACAGGGTTCTCGACCCAAAACATCATTTCATTTTCGGAAATGATAATATCACAAATATGAGTGTCAAACAATTTAACAAGAAAGACTGAGTGTAAAATTATATTTATTACGTAAGGAATATTAGAAAATAGCCCCCAAGGGGTTTCAACATATCGGCACTAGTCCCCAAACGTGGCTTACAACCCAAATATATTAAAACATATTAATACTATATATCATATGATTTAAAAGCAGTTTCGCAACTCAATAGTTGCCTCAGAAAGAACAAATTCCCAATTTCTCAACTCGTGCACGCCCCACACTCGTCATCCATTATGTGCGTCACTCAAAAAAAGTGAAAGGATGTAAAGTTCGGGGTTTCATACCCTCAGGATAAGATTTAAAGACATTAATTACCTCAAATTAGCCTGAAAAGCTACTCTGCAATACGCTAGCCCCTCGAACTAACTTCCGAGTGCTCCAAATCTATCAAGTTCAGATTTTTCACATCAAATTATGCTAAGGGGATGAAACTCAATCGAAAGATATCAATCTTAAGTACAATTCTCGAAATAAGCCAAAACCCGACCCACGGGCCCACATCTCAGAACTTGACACAATTTATACCAAAACGATCCTCATCATCTCACGGGTCCGTACATATAAAGAACGTTGAAATCGGAGTCCAATTGACTCTTCAAATCACCCCTAAAAGGTCTCTTAAACTCAAGCCCTAGTTTCCCCTTTTTCCACTGATATTTCCCTAATTAAACACTGTTAATTGGGGAACAAATGTTCCCCTCTTCAAAAATCTCTCCAAAAGCTCTATTCCCGTTCAAAAATAGTGGAAAAGTGGGCAAGGGTCGCAGATTGGTTTAATTTATATTGCCCAGTGATTTACTCACCGTAATCGCGGGACCTCCCTCGCGATCGCGAAGAACAAAATCTCGGCCTTCCAAATTTACTCATTGCGATCGCGACTAACACCTATGCGATCGCGAAGCTTTTCCTCTCAGACCTATGCGATCACATAGATTAATTTCCTCACCTTACAGCCACCCCAAATCCTTCTACGCGATCGCCCCCCCAAGCCTGCGTTCGCGATGAACAACCCTTCAATACTACACGATCACACCCCTAACTCTGCGACCACACTGAAAAAATTCACCCCAACCTCAACTTACTCTACGCAATCGCGGACGGATCCACGCGATCGCGATGAACAATTCACTGCTGCAATAACACCAGAAAAACATCAATCTCTTTAAGTCCAAAAGTGCTCGTTTGAGCATCCGAAATACACCCGAGGCCCTCGAGGCCTCAACCAAACCTACCAACGTATCCCATAACATCATTCAAACTTAGTCGATCCTTCGAAACACCAAAAACGACCCAAAAACACTTAAATCACATCGAATTAAAACCTATAAACTTTGAAATTTCTAAATTCCACCAACGATGTCGAAACCATACAAAACACCTCCCATTGATCTGAAATTTTGCACACATATCCAAAATGGAATTATGAATCTGCTCCAACTTTCGGAATTCCATTCTGACCCCGATAACCTATTTTCCACTGCCGACCAGAAATCGCCAAGAACTAACTTTCGCCAATTCAAGCCTAATTCTACACCGGACATCACAAAAATATTCCGAACACACTCCTAAGTCTCAAATCACCTAACGAAGCTATACGAGCCATAAAATCCGTATTCCTAGATTATTTACCAATAAGTCAACTCTCAGTTGACTTTTTCAACTTAAAGTTATTTTTAAAGACTAAGTGTCTCAATTCTCACTACACCTATACTGAACCCGAGCCATCTGACTCTAACACATCATAAACAGTATAACAAACCTATGACAAGGAAAAATAGTAAATATAATGCAGGTTCTACGTAACGACCGACCGAGTCGTTACACTAGCTGGCTGAGGAGGCAGTGCAGCAACTGGTGTTGTAACCATAGCACGAGAACTCTGATGTTGTGGCTGATATGCCCTCCTGATATTCCCATAACCACCACACTTGAAACAACAATCCTAATACTGTGGTTGTGGAAACTAAGACTAACCCGAACGGGCCGGATGACCACGGTAATAACTCTAAATGGGAGGTGCACTTATAGGAGCTCATGGTGAACCTATAGGATGGCTGCCCAGAAGGAGGCACATCAGAACCACGACTCCCTGAAGCACTGTGGGATGCCTGAAGTGCTGAATGGAACAACCTATGAGGATGGTGTAACGACCCAGCCGGTCGTTTTGTGTGTTGGGACTCCGTTCCCGTGAATGACTCTTTTCATAGCGGCTACTCGTGCCTTATGATTTGTGTGGGCAGGTAGTTTGAGATTCAGAAGTGAGTTGGCCAGTTTAGGAACACTTGGTTCCTGAAGGCTAGCCTATTTGGCTAATTTTGGTTCCGAGCAGCATTTTGAGCAAACGACCTAAGAATCGAGTTCTGACAGCTCCAACAACTCCGGATGATGATTTCGGACTTGGGAGTGTGTTGGCCTCGGGTTTCTGATGACCCGGGAGTATTTCGGCACCCGAATTGGAATTCAGGATTTCATGTGATTTAGAATTCAGCGTGGAATTGGACCTCCGGGATATTGTGATTCAAGGCATGGACAAGGATGTTACTTTAGGTGAGGACGGTGTTTTGAGACTTCAGGGCAGGCTGTGTGTTCCAGATGTTCATGGTTTGAGGGAGAGAATTCTAGTCTAGCTCACAGTTCCAGGTATTCTATCCATCGAGGAGGGACGAAGATGTATCGTGATTTGAAGTTGCATTTCTGGTGGAGGCGGATGAAGAAAGATATTGTTCAGTATGTAGCTCGATGTCTTAATTGCCAGCAAGTTAAGTACAAGCATCAGCGGCCAGGAGGTTTATTTCAATAGATGCCCATTCCTCAGTGGAAGTGGGAATGCATTACCATGGACTTCGTGTCAGGGTTGCCTCGGACTTTGCGGAAGGTTGACGCGGTTTGGGTCATTGTTGATAGATTGACCAAATNGGTCCTCAGTTCATGTCACACTTCTGGAGAGCTTTGCATCGGGAGATGGGTACTCGATTAGACCTCAGTTCAGCTTTTCACCCTCAGACTGACGGCCAGTCAGAGCGTACAGTTCAGATTCTGGAGGATATGCTCAGGGCTTGTGTGATTGATTTCGGAGGTCAGTGGGACCAGTTCTTGCCTTTGGCAGAGTTTGCATATAATAATAGTTATCAGACCAGCATCCAGATGGCTCCATTCGAGGCTGTATATGGTCGGCGATGCCGTTCTCTGATTGGGTGGTTTGATCCTGGTGAGGATAGGCTATATGGTACTGACATGGTCAGGGATGCTCTAGAGAAAGTGAAGATTATCCAGGAGAGGCTTCGCACAGATCAGTCGAGGTAGAAGAGCTACGCAGATCAGCGGGATCGAGATGTAGCCTTTATGGAGGGGGATCAGGTTATGCTAAGAGTTTCTCCAATGAAGGGCGTCATGAGATTCGGGAAGAAGGGCAAGTTAATCCCTAGGTATATAGGCCAATTTGAGGTGTTAGAGCGAGTTGGTGATGTTGCTTATAGACTTGCTTTGCCTCCAGCGCTATCAGGAGTTCATCCAGTTTTTCATGTTTCGATGCTTCGGAGGTATCTCGCAGACTTCTCCCATGTGATCGATTATAGTACTATTCAGCTAGATGAGCAGTTGAGCTATGAGGAGGAGCCTGTGGCTATTGTTGATAGACAGGACCGCCAGTTGAGGTCCAAGACAGTTTCAGCGGTTAAGGTCCAGTGGAGGGGCCAACCAGTTGAGGAGGCGACTTGGGAGTCCGAGCAGGATATGCGGGACAGATACCCACAGCTATTCAGCACATCAGGTACAATTCTAGACCCGTTCGAGGTCGAACGTTTGTTTAAGAGGGGGAGAATGTAACGACCCAGCCGGTCATTTGGTGTGTTGGGACTCCGTTCCCGTGAATGACTTTTCCATAGTGGCTACTCGTGCCTTATGATTTGTGTGGGCAGGTAGTTCGAGATTCAGAAGTGATTTGGCCAGTTCAGGAACACTTGGTTCCTGGAGGCTAGCCTATTTGGCTAATTTTGGTTCCGAGCAGAATTTTGAGCAAACGACCTCGGAATCGTGTTCACCTCGGGTTTCTGATGACCCGGGAGTATTTCGGCACCCGAATTGGAATTCAGGATTTCATGTGATTTAGAATTCAGCCTGGAATTGGACCTTTTAATATTAGGGTCCAAATGGAATTTTGAAACTGGAAATAGTTCCGTATAGTCATGTATGACTTGTCTGCAAAATTTGGGGTCGTTCCGAGTAGTATAGACCCGTTCGGCATATTGGTGAGCCATTGAATTTTTCTAGAAATCTTAAGTTTGGAACTAAGGGGTTTTGGAGAGTGATTTATAGTTTGGATGAT